>JAQFVV010014368.1:0-39174 GCA_028023455.1 Epiperipatus broadwayi
AGATTTATATGTATAAATCTATTATTATGAATAAGCAGTTCTTTTTATGATTTATTATATAATATTTTATTAAATAATATGTGTTAAATTTATTTAACTTTCATTTTGTTAAAAGAGAGTAAATCAGAAAGGTGTAAAATAAAATTGTTAGATTAGGAGATAAAAAATTGTACACGTGTGAAACAATGAATAGATCTGTACAAACACAAAGATGCTTTTACACTTATTTCTGATTGCTATAGATGGCCAGCTTTGTTGTTATCTGTATCTTACAATTATTTTTACAAAAGGGGTGCTTTGATGTAGATGATAGCGATCAATTTTAAGTCAAACTTGTGAAGCTTTGATTTTTTTTTTTTAAGATAAAGATTTCCAGATGTTTTTCGCGATATAAACGATTAAAACAATTTTTTTTTTGGGCAGTCAGTCTGAAATTTTTTAAAGAGGCAGTTAATCATAAATTTTTTTAAGAGTCAGTAATAAATTTCTTTAAAGAGATGATCAGTTAAATTATTATTATTATTTTGAGATTCAACTCAATTGGTCCTTCCTTGTTATAATTCTTAAGCAGAAATGTAAGCTCAGATTTTTTTTTTTGTAAAAGAGAGTGAACGCTTTAATTTTTTTTTTTCTCTCACTCTTTGAAAGTTAAGAAAAAAAAAAAGCAAATGGAATGTGCGTTTATATAAAGCAATTTTCAAGCAATATTAAAGAATAGGAGAGAAATGGAACAAGATTGAATTTATTATAAGCTAGTAATAATTATAAAAATGATATTAACATATTTGGTTTTGCAAAATACAATGCCTCTGCATTGCTAAACCATTTTTTCTGCTTCCTGATTAATACAGAATGAGTCAAAACCGCTGATCTGTCTATGAAATCATGTATCCAGTAATAACCAACAAAATGATAAATTTTGAAGCCAACCACGCAAGCTATATGGAATGCTTTGTTACTAGTTCATGTCTTATTAAAAGCTCACTGCCTTCGAACCAATGGAGAAGGGGAAATAGGAGGAAAAGAAAATTTAAAACAGCTATGTAGAACCAAGTTTGAAGCCATAAATCAAATTTTTTGTTGATTTACCTCAATCATCTAAAGTGTCGACAGCAATTATTTTTTTTAAAGAAGAGAAACAAGCAAATCCACCGGTACCTACTTATTCAAAGTACTTATAATAATTTTTTTTTTAAATGGTAGAAGGAGGCCAATCAACAGTGAATAATAGTGGAATTGAAGAAACAAGAAAGTCAATTGATTCAGCATTATCTTAAAAGTATCTGCAATAATTTTTTTTTTTTTGTTTTTGTTGGTGAGCAAAGAAAAGCAGTCTAAAATTCAAATTCAGGACATTAATAAGAAGTAAAAAGTAGACGGGTAAATATGAACTTTCTTTAACCGATTTTATTCTTTTACTTATTAAAAGTAAACCTTAATTTACTGGTCAAAGCAATTTTCTTTTTTGATACAGAAACATTAAAGACTTGTTTATCTATAGTTATTTGCAATATCTCACAACATAGCCCAAACATAGTTTAAATCTTTAAACTTAAATTTTTCATTATTTTTTTTTATTATATATTGTAATGTTGAAATGTTTTTTTTTTAATTGTTCTTCAGATGTTAATGATAATGAGCAACCTATAGATATATGCATTTATAATGTTTTTTATTTTTATTTTATCTTGTTGCATATTAAAAAATTAATATATGTATTTTATTTTCTTTCGCTATAAGGTTGCAAAAGAAAAAGATATTTTTATATATGTAATTTTTGGGTATACATTTTAAACATATATGTTAACATTACCGAATGCGTGAATGTGTAACTGTTTATCCAAACACATCAAAGAATAGGTTATATATGATTAGTTTAAAATAGTAAATTAAAAAGTAGGGCATTACATTTGAATGGAAATGAAATAACATATACAAGTAACACCTGAAATTTATTTTATAATATAATGAGTAAGAAAAGTCTTAAATAAGCATTTATAGAATATGTATTTTTTTTTTTCTCTAATATTGATTTAAGTCAGCTTATTTTGAGATATCAAGAAATGACAAACCTATATATTAAGTTTATTTGCTTATACTTATATGAATTTTTATATTAATAAGCCATTTATTTAATTGTCGATTTAACTGTAAAGAAGGAAAGAAAGAGTAGTAGTGTTAATAAAATATAATTATATATCTTAATTGGTTTCCGAGTTATTATTAAGAATATTGTGTTTTTTTGTTTTTTTTTTTCTTAATTCTATCATTTTAATTCAGCATCATTGCTCGCAGTTATTAAGTATTACCATTCGTATATATTGAGCAATCACTTGCAAATATTAAGCGTCCGCAAAATAATAGGTAAACTAGAATGTTGATATTTAAGTATTTAAGGATTATGCTTTAGAATAGCCAAATTTTGATAATTATAGTTCATCATAGAAAGCTAAAATTGTGTTGTGTCCATGAATTTAGATCATCCTCATCAAAGATGGATATCATGTTATTAGTTAAAAAATGTTTCAAATAATACTATATAAAAGTTATGATCGCCATCAATCATCATTAATAAATTATAATCATTAAATTTAACGTTTAGCGTAATGAATATATTTTAGTAAATAGGGGTTTATATAAAATTGAATATTATGCAAAGAGATTCATGATGATCAATCATCACCATTAGTATTATTAAATCCCAGTATGAAATAGGATAATTTTAATAGATGCCTATAAGTTTATAAAGATGAATTTATTGTTGTGAGTTTATTGATAAGCCATGGCTGGTATCATCATCACTATTATAATCATTATTGTGATATCACTATTATTATCATTGTTATGATATTATTATCATCATCATCATTATTACCTTTATTGTGATAAATAATTTAGTTAAATGGCCATCAATATCAATAATGGTCTTCACATGCTTGTTTGGAAGCCATTAATAGGATTATACATGTCTGTTCATCAATATACGCTAATGAGCTAGCAATGTCTATAAGAATCTTTGATCTATAGTATAAACTTTGGTAATATTGGGATCGTGTAATTTTATCAATATAGATAAATGTAAGAATGTCATTTTTGTTCAATAGTCATCCAAGTCATGTGTAATAAATATGTACTGAATGAGTTTGAACTCAAGTACACTATAAATAGATACTTATCTAGATTGAAAACAATCTAGTGGCACTCATGGGAAAACACATGTACTTAGCTAAACTGAATAAGGAGTGATATCATCCCTTTCCAACTTCATAATATTAGTTTTATAAAATATATTTTTTATAAGTTGTCATGAATAGCACCAGTGTGTGCATATGACCATGAATGGTCTTATATATTTGGAAAGAAGGATAGAAGGATTCTTTGTTAGAAGAATCTAGTATTGGAGATAAGCATAAGGCACTCCAGGAATCTCACAGTGGGTACTTTTATTCAGTTGCTATGTTTAATATTATTTTTATTAGATGACAATGTCCAGTATGTTTTGTTGTTCAAATGACTGCCCCAATATATAAATAAATACCAAGAATCTTTAATGCTGATATTTTCTTTGTCTATGCTATGATGAATTGAAATAGCTACAAATTATAATTACAAATACATATCTTTTATATTAATTTAATAATTTCAAATATCTAAATAATACATATTTATATTAATTTATAAAATATTGTTACAAATGGCAATTGATTTATTTAAATTGTTACAAATGGCGCGCCAACTAGGGCTCGAAATAAGCCAAATAATGGCTTGAAATACCCCACATACATGAGAGATGGGTAGTATATAGTGATGACAGATGTATAGTTTAAAAAAAAAAAAAGAATTTTTTTTTTCTGTGCAATTTTTTATTATTATTAGTGTATACAAATATTTTGGCCTGATGTTTAGATGATGATGATTACTGTTATTGCATTTTTGATGATGATAAATGAATACAGTCATTATAGAGCTTAGTTTCAATTTTTTAAAATATGATGATATCACAACTTATAATGTGTTAAAGTTAATAACACTGTTTTTTTTTTTTTATTTTATATATTTTGCTTATCAATTAAATAAGCATAGAAATATTAATAGCCTTGAAGTGTGGAATGATAATTTTGTTCATATTTGAAAAGTATGTGTTATAGAAAATTTATGATTTTGGAGGTTGGATTGGATATTTGATTGTTGAAGTTTGGTTGGTTGTGTTACGGTTGTGGTGATGGATGGAGAATTTTTGTCATTGCCTTGAGAATGTGATGTATTCATGCCACTGGTGATTGATTTATCTCATTCACTGCTCCAACCCAGATTATAATATCAGTTGTTTTATCATGAAGCAGTTAACAGTAGGCCTGCCATGATTTCGCCTCGTAAGACTCCAGAGAGAGCAAGGCATAATTTTTCTGATACATAATATTTCGCCTCTAAGACTCCAGAGAGAGCAAGGCAGTATTTTGTTTTACTGATATATAATTGTTGCCTCTAAGACTTTAAAAAATAAGCAAGGCAGTATTTGACGAATTAAAGCCCCTAAGACTTGGAAGTAAGCAGGGCAATGCAACAATGTTTGCAATAAACTATTATGGGTTGTAGTAGCTTAGAGTGATTGAATTGGGGTGATCATCTGAGTGTTCATGGAGCATTGTGTGCTTTAAGTGCAGTGATTGAATTCTTTTGTCTATCTCATGATTGTGAATTGCTAATCATTCTTTTGGCTGTCAATATCTGTCAGATCTCTAGAAGGATAGATGAGTATATAAATGACTTGAGACATGAACTCTGTTATAAATCTCGGCACATATGTTATATAAGTAAATTTTTTTTTTTGCTTAGTGTATTAAAAAAGGGCATAGAGAGAGTTAAGTTTTATAAAAGCATGAAAAACTAGATAAACGATGGCATAAAAGGGACACACCAATACAGAGATAGCTTTTTCTTAAATAAATGTTTTAAATAGTACTATGACCTCGTACTTTATCAATCATATATAGGTAAAGAAAAAAGAGTGATGATGGAGATTAAGTTAAATAAAGGTACTAAAGATATAGATAGATTGATGGGGAGAATAATGGCTGAGAAAGAGTGGTTGAAAATTTTAGGGTATATGAGGATAGATAAAGGTGTTTGACTCTGGATGTATAGGAAATCAGGGAGCAGAACAATAAATCAGAACAGAATAAATCAGAATATACTAAATCAAACAGAAATAAGTAATATAAATATTTTATAAATTTATGATGGAGCCAGAAAAGGAATTAACCATTGAGGGAATGGAAGTAGAGAAGCAAAGCCAACCAGAGTGGTTGCAAATAATGATGTTACAGTTTAAAGAAATGAAACACCAAATGAATCAGAGATTTGATCACCAATCACAAGTGATGAAGGAAATGAAAGAGGGCATGAACCAAATGAATCAGAAGTTGGATCAGCACTTCAAAAAAATGCATGAGTCTATCAAAGGACTGTCTCAGGGACTTAACAATAACATGGATCAACCATCACCAGAAATGAATGATCAAGTAACTGATTTAGGTCAAGAAACTGATAATAAGATGACCAGTCCAGAACAAGAAATAGTGCCAGAGAGTTATGTGACTGTAGTCAAGCCATATGAAAATGATGAGGTAGCTGCTGTTCAAGAACAATGTAATCCCAAAGAGGATATATACAGTGAGATACATAACCTAGAAATAAAGGTAGCCACTGTACAGGAACAAATTGACCTCAGGAAAGATGTAGTTAGTAAAGCTAGTTTCTTAGAATTAAAGATAGCTGCTGATGTATATGCCCCAGTAAAGGTAGCAGACAAGTTTGAGACACTGGGAGCTACCAAAAGGATAGCTGAAAGTTATCATAGAGAGGAGGAGAGCTATGACTATAAAGTCTCCAATATGAGAATGGGAACAAACCAGTTAGGCAGACAATTTCCCGCAAAACCTGGCAAACCAAACATAGGAATGCCTGGGAATATATATATGATAGTGGATGATGTGCACTCCCCAATGAGAGTGGCAGACCTATTGGATGCCCTGGGAGTTACAGAAAGGAAAATGAAAGGTTATTCTAGGATGGAGGAGAGATATAGTTATAAGATCTCCACCATTAGGATTATAAACAACCAATTAGGCCGACACTATCCCATGAAACCTAGTAAACCAAACCTAGGTAGGCCTGGGAATAATTCCCATCAGCAAATGCAAAATAGAGACCCGCAGAAGCATACATTCAAAAAGTTCTATAATATATATGAAGGGCTATTCATGCTCAAGGAAAGAAAAGGGGAAAATGCATTTGTACTAGAATCGTCAGAAGGAGTAAAAGGCACATATAATGTACGTAGCCTAAAACCAATGGCACTCATGACCTAAGCAATTTTTTTTTTATATTCAAAAAAAAATTTTTTTTTTGTTTGGGGGTGAGGCAAAATGTACATATACATACAGTATTCAATTATTTAAAAAAAAAAAAAAATTTTTTTTATTCTTTTATACATACAGAGATTTATATGTATAAATCTATTATTATGAATAAGCAGTTCTTTTTATGATTTATTATATAATATTTTATTAAATAATATGTGTTAAATTTATTTAATTTTCATTTTGTTAAAAGAGAGTAAATCAGAAAGGTGTAAAATAAAACTGTTAGATTAGGAGATAAAAAATTGTACACGTGTGAAACAATGAATAGATCTGTACAAACACAAAGATGCTTTTACACTTATTTCTGATTGCTATAGATGGCCAGCTTTGTTGTTATCTGTATCTTACAATTATTTTTACAAAAGGGGTGCTTTGATGTAGATGATAGCGATCAATTTTAAGTCAAACTTGTGAAGCTTTGATTTTTTTTTTTTAAGATAAAGATTTCCAGATGTTTTTCGCGATATAAACGATTAAAACAATTTTTTTTTTGGGCAGTCAGTCTGAAATTTTTTAAAGAGGCAGTTAATCATAAATTTTTTTAAGAGTCAGTAATAAATTTCTTTAGAGAGATGATCAGTTAAATTATTATTATTATTTTGAGACTCAACTCAATTGGTCCTTCCTTGTTATAATTCTTAAGCAGAAATGTAAGCTCAGATTTTTTTTTTTTGTAAAAGAGAGTGAACGCTTTAATTTTTTTTTTCTCTCACTCTTTGAAAGTTAAGAAAAAAAAAAGCAAATGGAATGTGCGTTTATATAAAGCAATTTTCAAGCAATATTAAAGAATAGGAGAGAAATGGAACAAGATTGAATTTATTATAAGCTAGTAATAATTATAAAAATGATATTAACATATTTGGTTTTGCAAAATACAATGCCTCTGCATTGCTAAACCATTTTTTCTGCTTCCTGATTAATACAGAATGAGTCAAAACCGCTGATCTGTCTATGAAATCATGTATCCAGTAATAACCAACAAAATGATAAATTTTGAAGCCAACCACGCAAGCTATATGGAATGCTTTGTTACTAGTTCATGTCTTATTAAAAGCTCACTGCCTTCGAACCAATGGAGAAGGGGAAATAGGAGGAAAAGAAAATTTAAAACAGCCATGTAGAACCAAGTTTGAAGCCATAAATCAAATTTTTTGTTGATTTACCTCAATCATCTAAAGTGTCGACAGCAATTATTTTTTTAAAGAAGAGAAACAAGCAAATCCACCGGTACCTACTTATTCAAAGTACTTATAATAATTTTTTTTTAAATGGTAGAAGGAGGCCAATCAACAGTGAATAATAGTGGAATTGAAGAAACAAGAAAGTCAATTGATTCAGCATTATCTTAAAAGTATCTGCAATAATTTTTTTTTTTTGTTTTTGTTGGTGAGCAAAGAAAAGCAGTCTAAAATTCAAATTCAGGACATTAATAAGAAGTAAAAAGTAGACGGGTAAATATGAACTTTCTTTAACCGATTTTATTCTTTTACTTATTAAAAGTAAACCTTAATTTACTGGTCAAAGCAATTTTCTTTTTTGATACAGAAACATTAAAGACTTGTTTATCTATAGTTATTTGCAATATCTCACAACATAGCCCAAACATAGTTTAAATCTTTAAACTTAAATTTTTCATTATTTTTTTTTATTATATATTGTAATGTTGAAATGTTTTTTTTTAATTGTTCTTCAGATGTTAATGATAATGAGCAACCTATAGATATATGCATTTATAATGTTTTTTATTTTTATTTTTATCTTGTTGCATATTAAAAAATTAATATATGTATTTTATTTTCTTTCGCTATAAGGTTGCAAAAGAAAAAAGATATTTTTATATATGTAATTTATGGGTATACATTTTAAACATATATGTTAACATTACCGAATGCGTGAATGTGTAACTGTTTATCCAAACACATCAAAGAATAGGTTATATATGATTAGTTTAAAATAGTAAATTAAAAAGTAGGGCATTACATTTGAATGGAAATGAAATAACATATACAAGTAACACCTGAAATTTATTTTATAATATAATGAGTAAGAAAAGTCTTAAATAAGCATTTATAGAATATGTATTTTTTTTTTTCTCTAATATTGATTTAAGTCAGCTTATTTTGAGATATCAAGAAATGACAAACCTATATATTAAGTTTATTTGCTTATACTTATATGAATTTTTATATTAATAAGCCATTTATTTAATTGTCGATTTAACTGTAAAGAAGGAAAGAAAGAGTAGTAGTGTTAATAAAATATAATTATATATCTTAATTGGTTTCCGAGTTATTATTAAGAATATTGTGTTTTTTTTGTTTTTTTTTTCTTAATTCTATCATTTTAATTCAGCATCATTGCTCGCAGTTATTAAGTATTACCATTCGTATATATTGAGCAATCACTTGCAAATATTAAGCGTCCGCAAAATAATAGGTAAACTAGAATGTTGATATTTAAGTATTTAAGGATTATGCTTTAGAATAGCCAAATTTTGATAATTATAGTTCATCATAGAAAGCTAAAATTGTGTTGTGTCCATGAATTTAGATCATCCTCATCAAAGATGGATATCATGTTATTAGTTAAAAAATGTTTCAAATAATACTATATAAAAGTTATGATCGCCATCAATCATCATTAATAAATTATAATCATTAAATTTAACGTTTAGCGTAATGAATATATTTTAGTAAATAGGGGTTTATATAAAATTGAATATTATGCAAAGAGATTCATGATGATCAATCATCACCATTAGTATTATTAAATCCCAGTATGAAATAGGATAATTTTAATAGATGCCTATAAGTTTATAAAGATGAATTTATTGTTGTGAGTTTATTGATAAGCCATGGCTGGTATCATCATCACTATTATAATCATTATTGTGATATCACTATTATTATCATTGTTATGATATTATTATCATCATCATCATTATTACCTTTATTGTGATAAATAATTTAGTTAAATGGCCATCAATATCAATAATGGTCTTCACATGCTTGTTTGGAAGCCATTAATAGGATTATACATGTCTGTTCATCAATATACGCTAATGAGCTAGCAATGTCTATAAGAATCTTTGATCTATAGTATAAACTTTGGTAATATTGGGATCGTGTAATTTTATCAATATAGATAAATGTAAGAATGTCATTTTTGTTCAATAGTCATCCAAGTCATGTGTAATAAATATGTACTGAATGAGTTTGAACTCAAGTACACTATAAATAGATACTTATCTAGATTGAAAACAATCTAGTGGCGCTCATGGGAAAACACATGTACTTAGCTAAACTGAATAAGGAGTGATATCATCCCTTTCCAACTTCATAATTTATAAAATATATTTTTTATAAGTTGTCATGAATATCACCAGTGTGTGCATATGACCATGAATGGTCTTATATATTTGGAAAGAAGGATAGAAGGATTCTTTGTTAGAAGAATCTAGTATTGGAGATAAGCATAAGGCACTCCAGGAATCTCACAGTGGGTACTTTTATTCAGTTGCTATGTTTAATATTATTTTTATTAGATGACAATGTCCAGTATGTTTTGTTGTTCAAATGACTGCCCCAATATATAAATAAATACCAAGAATCTTTAATGCTGATATTTTCTTTGTCTATGCTATGATGAATTGAAATAGCTACAAATTATAATTACAAATACATATCTTTTATATTAATTTAATAATTTCAAATATCTAAATAATACATATTTATATTAATTTATAAAATATTGTTACAAATGGCAATTGATTTATTTAAATTGTTACAATATATATATATATATATATATATATATATATATATATATATATATATATATATATATATATATATATATTGTAATAGTCACCACTACACATACACTTCAACCCTTGAGAGCATCACCACACCTCTATGCAGCCTGGAAAATTTTAAATATATGTGAATGATAGATGTGTGAACAAAGTACCTTAATTTACTAGACTAGCTCATCTCAGAACAGGTGATTCTCAAGTAACAAACAATATCACTTTTCTCTAAACACTGCCCTAAAGAGAGTCTTAGGTTTCATTTTCGTACTGAAGCACGACCTTATCTTTGATTTCTATGCCATTGTCAGTACCACCACTTATTCATATTATAATTTCATTTTGCTTATGACCTAATTTTAGTACTATAATATTAAAATTGTGCTCTGCTCAAAATATATATATATATTGAAGCGTTCAGTGTGTATGAACACACAGAGATTCATGTTAGTTGTTAAAATTAGTATACATATATATATTTTAAAACTCAAATATCTAATTTTTCATTTTTTATTTTTGCTTGTTTGCTAAAGGGGATATATGCAGGTGCAGGTGTATGACTTTATGAATGAGTGGACTTATGTATGTGTAAATTGTTCTATTGAAATGCATTTTTTTATGTATATATTTTTGGAAAGGAAAATATATTTCCATTGTCATATATCTTTATCCTAAAGGCAGTTCATTCCTTGCGAATAACATTTTGATGACTCTGCTTTTTTTTTTCATAAACATTCCGAAAAATATAGTTGCATGTAAGTGTGAATTAATTTTTCTCATCCTTGAGGCGATTAAAAGGCAAGTAAGATTTTATAACTTTGTGTAATCTTATCTCGATTGTGTCACCTGTTTTTGGTAAAAGATCAACTCAGCTAGTTGCAAGGAAGTGTTGAATTGTTTTTCTTATCTTTAAACTGAAAGATCAACTCAGTTAGTTGCATGGGAGTGTTGAATTGTTTTCTTATCTTTAAACTGATGTAAATCCTAAAAATCTTTAAACTGATGTAATTAAAAAGAGGAAAAATCAATCATGCGGTCTGTTTTCATTTCTAACCAAGGAAAATATATTATAGGTGTTAAAAATATATATATATAGAAAACAAAGCCTTGCTTAGAAAAAAAATTATTATAAATAGAGCAAAGAAAAAGAACCAGGGATTCAAATTATTCAAAGTCAAGCAGTGAGAGTAATTGATTCAAATTATTCAAAGTCAAGTAGTGAGAGTAATTATTCAGATTATTAAGAGTCAAGCAGTTAGAGAGGAAAAAAATTGTTGGTAGTAAGAAAGTTGGTGTTTTTTTTTTAGAAAAGTGAGTCTCAACTACTAGTGCAATTGACTACATTTTAAGTGGAGAAAAGACCCACGATATGGCTTTTGAGTAGTACAAATTACTTTTCCTTTCTCTGGAAAGTCTCCAGAAAAATGCATCTAGAGAAGAGGAGGAGAGACAAATCCCATGCTGCTGCTATGAAAGAAAATGGAGAATCAACAGCGAAGTCAGTCTTCCTGAGTCCAACAAAGCCAAAGATCGATCCTAATAATGAATGAACCTGTAAAAAATATCTGCCTCAATCAAAGTGACACAATGATCCACCGAAGAAAAATGATAACCATTAGTAGCATCAGGAGCGTTGGTTGGATAGTGGAGATTTTGGAGCACTGGCAAATAGGTTAAAGCTTAGTACTGTTCCACGACTACCATATCCCGAACATACTGGGTTTGAAGTACTATGTAGCTAAAATTATATAGTTCATTTTAATATTTTTTTCATAATTGATAAAAAGTTCTGTGTCACACTGATATTGGTTTAATTGAACTTTAGTCTTGGTATTACTACTTTATGTTTTAGTATAAAAATTGTTATTTGTCCAACTCCAAATAGAATAAAGTAATTATACCTGAGGTGAATCCAGAACTTAGGCAAATTAATGCTCTGAAACCCTATTTATTTTATAAATGTTATTTATTCAATTCTAAAAAGATGACCTATTAGTTGTTTTCGATACAATTGCTAGGTTCTTTTATTTTTCATACTCTTAAAATTTCAAAGATTCAAATATTCTACTTATTAAAATCCATGAAGATGAGATTGAATCATTTTTAAACAGCAGAAAAGGAAGGGGGGGATTTTTATGTTTCTTTTACTAAATAAAATCTTAACGGATATTTTATTGAGTGAAATTTCTGCATACTTTATAGCGGCATCGCGTATTACTTGTATAAATTATGGCATTAAAACAAGGGGTCATTTATTTTAAAGCAGTAAATCCTATTCCATGTTGTTAGTGACATTTGACCATACTGCATTACTGACATTCGCGTCATCTTTGTGAATTTATATACATGCTTCTAATCTGGGGGTTGCTACAGGATCGAATCCATAGATTTCTCTTATGTCCTGTTCCTTGGATAGTTGAGCTTCCTGGATCTTATTTCATATAAAAAGGCATCTGGCATTGGTGATTCCAATAAGCCTGGCACATTCTTTGCCTATCCAGTTTTTTCTAAGCACTTCCCTAAAATGGGGGTCATAGACTTATTTTCATCCAGAAGCACATTTTCTTCTTATTTCTCTGCCATTGTGTCAGTACCACCACTTTTTTGTTTATTATTTCTTTTGCTTCATGACCTAGTTTTATGTTATAATATTAAAATTGTGCTCTGCTCAAATATATATGTAAATTGCAAATACTACTAATTATATTAATTAATAATGTTGTTTCGATCTTATTATACAATCCCACCATCATAATTTGTTATTTTTGTACTTGAGAGTATCTACCTTGGGGAAAACAAAGCGTTCATCTTTCCAAATGCTGAGTAAAAGAATTTTTAATAAATATTTTGTCTCATAATCAAATGTAATTTTTATAAATGAATTTTATTTATTTTTCACGACCACAATGGCATGAAAATAGTTTTATTATCTCTGTAATGAATCTCTGAACTTTCCCCCAAATATTATGTTAGTCACTCACATTTTAGAACCATAAACCAAAACATTAATAGCAATCTTATGTAATCTTTTTCATAATTGATTGGCATCTTAATACTATACCCACTAAATATGTGTGTTAAATTATATAGATTATTTAGTTAATAAAAGAAAATATGAGAACCCTTAGCATGAATTTCAATATGTAATCATCTACTGTTTGATAGACTGCTCATTCACACACACATTAATGTACAGTATATAATTAATCCATTATATTAAATTATTTTATAATTTATTTGAGTAGTTTGAATTCCCTTTTCTTTCACTTTCACACATACAACCATGTGTATGCATATTTTAGTTAAGTTATAATGCAGTTAATATTGAGTCTCATTGTCTTCTCTGCTCTGTTAGTGGGTCAGATTTTAGAATACATTCTCATGTGCCATCATTATATGTTATTCATTAGGTGTTTGATCTGGGGCTTGGGGAATGGGTTTTAATCCAGGTTGGCTCTGACAAATCTTGGGCTTGACTGGGTTTGAAGTACATTTTTTGAGTTACAGCTCATGTTATATGGATTAATACATTTTGACCGGTACAATATATTGTACTAATCAAGTTTGTATGTTCACATAACAGAATCTAGAATCCAAGCATAAAGACCAAAGCTGACCAGATCAGGAGTGTGACATTCCGAATCCGACCACATTTCAACTTGCATGCTCATACTCCAAGACTCAAGACTCTACAAATGACTAGATTGAAGTTACATGTAGTATACCATTTATTCTCAGCCAACATAGGTCAGGGTGAAGCAATAAAAACCTAAGTTAAAATGCTATTATTATTTAAATCTAAAGTATACTTAACTAATGGAGACTTTACTAATGCATAGGTTTATAAATAAATATTAACAATAATTAAAATTGGATTAAATAATGAGATGGAGAATGAACTAGATTAATTTAACTATATGTTTGTTATAATAGTAGATTACAATTAAAATGACAAACAATATATAGATAATTCAATAGCAGGTTGTAATGCATGCAGACATTATAATGATTGCAGGGACAATAAATTCTCTTCTTACAGATGAAATATAAACGTATTTACACAAGTAATTATCAATGTTTGTATGAGATGAGTTTTAACAATCCCTCATTTTTATATTTAAATTACAGAAATATGTAATAATCACTAAATTATATCTATAGGAAAAATTATGCCAATTCCTATTTAAATTAGTGGCTCTTATACAAGCAACCATACTAAATCTTGATTAACAACTAGTAAAGCATTTGCTTATGACAAATGTTTATATTCAACAGAAGAGTGTATAAACCAGCTCAAATAATTTTAGATCAAACCTGGCTTTCAAGAGTAGTTCAGATCAATGCTAAATGTGACATATTAAGGAGGTTGAATTGGCTGCACTAGATTTTACCAATGCACTATGGCATAACAGTAATAAAGGTCACTCTGCCAATGGATGAGAAAATTGAGGGTTTCTGTGACAAACATCTGTACCCTGGGATCAATCATTATGCTATGTGAAAAATGAACATTGCATTCAGAAGTAGTGGGGGACTTATGTTCTAACCTGGCCTTAAATTTAGGCTTTGCTACTGCACTACCTTATGAGAGAAAGACGTGCTGGCATCACCATGACTCCATCTTAAGATAATTAACATCACATGACCACCACTTCTTACGCTTGTGTATAACTGTTGTTAAAACAGGCAAAACTCACTATAAGTATTGCCACACACAGCAATCTAGAGTAATAAATGGACACCAGAAGGCTTGTGCACAAAATTCCCATCTAGGGCCTACTCATCCAATATCACCAGACTAGTTTCTGGCTTGTGGCCTTTGTCAGTGAGGAGCCTTGGACCTGAGAGCACTACACCTAGATCTTAGAATCTAATGCAATCCTCCAGCAACCACCTTTTATCTCATAGTTTTTAACTCATAGTTTAGTAGTATGGAGATAAAAGGTGGTTGCTGGAGGGTTGCATTAGATCCTAAGATCTAGGTGCAGTGCTTTCAGATACAAGGCTCCTCACTGACGAAGGCCACAAGCCAGAAACTAGTCTGGGGATATTGGATGAGTAGGCACTAGATAGGGATTTTATGCACAAGCCTTCTGGCATCCATTCATTACTCTAGCTTGCTGTATGTGGAAATACGTATAGTGAGTTTTGTCTATCTTAATATATAAATTTAAAGCAGCAAAATGAGAAAATATTTAACTAAATAATGGAGCTCATCCAAAGACAATAGCTTATCAGCACTATTAATGGAATCCAACTCTTTGTAGCATGATGATATATGTGCTACTGATGGGAATAGTTATAAAATCTTTACTTTATCATGTTCGATCTATTCGGTTATTTTACAATTATTCAAATATTTTAAGGAGGGAAAGTATATTATTTATAGGGGCTTAGGGAATAATTTAACTAAAAAATATACCTATAACTATTCTCAAGGCTAGTTTAATTCTTAGTACTGGATATATTTGAGCTTACAAAATTTAATTAATGAGTCATATTTCACATTTTAAATCAATCAATAATTAATAAGAATAATAATGAATGTAGGATGAGTCATTATTATTTATAAAATAGGATTTTGAAACAGCATGCAGACAGATAATGCTATGAAACAATAATGTGAAGATGTTTAAATAATATCTTCTTGAAAATATTGAAATTAAGTGCTCGCTATTTTGAAAGTATTGGCATATGAAATACATACAATAAATAATTTAATGAAAATTAAGCAAAAGGCAAAAGAAATATAGATATAATCTCAGTGATATCATTTAAATTATTAAAGTATTAAATTCATTTTTTAATAAAGAAATTATCAAATAAGTATGTCATTTATAGCTTGCGAATATTTTAAATAGAATTGAGACATTTTTATATTAAAAAGGATTTACAATTAGTTGTTTAATTACATTTTAGTTTATTATATTTATATATAGTTAGCTAATTTGAATTTATAGTTTGAAAGATTAATTAAGAATTATATGAAATTAACACAGAGCTCTGCAGTTTGAAAGTAATTTTACCAGTCATAATTTAGATGAACTGCAGGTGCTTGAGTTGTAGATTTGGTGAGCTTTACTGGGATGGCTGGTAGCATCATCTTCTCTGTTTGGTCTGGATTTGGTTCTTCTGCTGGGCATGCTAGTTGTTATGACATCGGATGGGAGAAACCTCCATTTTCTTCACAGACTGACAGCAATGCAATTCCTGTTTTAGCCGGACATTTTAGAATTCAAACGGATGTGGATTTCAGTGACAAAGGCTCTTAGAAAAATGGCTATAGACTCACATTATAGGAATCTATATCACCTCAGAAAACATTAACTTAAAAATTTATTTTATTAATACCCAATTACATAATTTTATTTTAAATCTATTACTAGATTTCTGAGACACTACAATTCCCTTTAGGTTATCAAAATAGTGCTGGTCCAGCTCTTGTTGTAAACAATTTTAATTAGCAACTTTTTAAAATGATTTTTATTTTTACCTACCACAGGCATGGCAGTTAAAGTAAATTTTTGTTTACAACAAAAAAAATTGCTTTAATTACTTAACCAAACTTTTATTTTTAATTACCAAAAACAAAAAAAAAAAACCTTTTAGCATAATTTTAAAGAAACTTTTTGAACATTTTTAACTAAACCTTTTAACATATTTAAATCATGCCACCCTTATATACATTATAATATAGGGTGGATTATATATCCACATACAAATTTGCAATAATAAATTGAATTTAACATTAATTCTACAATCAAACATTATTTATTAAATATTACACAATTGTAATATGCTATAATTTTGTTAATCCTATCTAATTATAGAGTTGGTTCATATGTAAATATATAATGCTGTTTAGGCTAC
Organism: Epiperipatus broadwayi; assembly: GCA_028023455.1. Classification (NCBI taxonomy): domain Eukaryota; kingdom Metazoa; phylum Onychophora; class Udeonychophora; order Euonychophora; family Peripatidae; genus Epiperipatus; species Epiperipatus broadwayi. The sequence goes on from JAQFVV010014368.1 coordinate 17,104, forward strand.
CATGATAGTGGATTTTAATGCTTGATTTTATGAGTTTTAAATATTTAAAATAAGGTTTGAACCTAGTACAGATGGGTAGGGTATTAGGTTGATGATGAAATGGTAAGGGATTGAGGAATTATTGTTTCAATATTGTGATGGAGTATACATTTTTAACTCCTTCACAAAGATTAAAATAAGTAAGATGAATAAAGTTTAATAAGAAAAAAGAAATTTAAAAAAAAGGTTTAAAATAAGTATAAATGCATCTATGGATCAAAAGGATATACATGTCATATAAATTATATATATATATAATTATTCAAAACAATACAATAATTAATACAGTAACAATATTTTAAACAAATATATACCAATTTAATAGAAGTACTTTCAACTATCTATGTAGTCGTTGTCAACTAGACTCAAATTGTATTAGAAAAAACCGTTACAAATGTAAACAAAAGTAATACGTCATACATCAATTTTCCCACAATTCATTAATTTTTATATTGGCTGCCTGTCTATTTATCAACTGTTGCTTTTCACTTTTTATTAACATAGCTTCTTTAATTTTGCATTTATTATTATTTCTTTCAATACACAGAATTTTAACTTTATTAAAATCAAAATCAAAACCATAATTACATGTTACATTATGATCAAAAAATACTGATGGTGATACATCATCATTTCTAACATTCTCTTGTCTTGATTTTTGCACTCGTTTATATAATAACAAATGCTCCCTTGATCTTTTCTCCAATGTACATCGAGATTCCCCAATATATGCCTTTCCACAAACACATAGCCATTTATATATTGCACAACTTTGATTTAAAATACTACACCTATTTTTTGAATTATTTATTAATCTATTTAAATTAGGAGTAGTATAAAATGCAACTCGACATACATTTTTATATATCTGTTTTATAAATTTAACCTGTTCATTACAAATAAATGGTATTGATATCCAAGTATATTTTATTTTATCAATATCTATAAAATACAAAATATAGCCAATGAATTTATGAAAAATAATTTGATATTTGTAGAAAAAAACCCAACAAATTTGTGAAAATTTACATGCATGAAATACAAAATAAGGTCAATACAAAATATAAAAACAAAAAATTATGGAAAATGTGCCGTTAATGGCGATCACATTGCCTAATTTTAAAACCGTACTGTATAGCCAATGAATTTACGAAAAATAATTTGATATTTGTAGAAATATTAACCCAAAAATACAAAAAAAACCCCAACAAATTAGTGAAAATTTACATGCATGAAATACAAAATAATATCAATACAAAATATAAAAACAAAAAATTATGGAAAATGTGCCGTTAATGGCGATCACATAAAAATGTGCCATTAATCGCGATCACATGCCCTACTTTTACATACATTGGCTAATGAATTTACGAAAAATAATTTGATATTTATAGAAATATTAACCCAAAAATTATTTACAAATTAAATGTAATTAAGTGGAAGTTTGATAATTGAAGAAATATAAAAAAAAATTTTTTTTCGTAAATTTTAAAAAAAAAAAGTTAATGCGAATCTACCATTAATCGCCATCTTGTATAAAATGTGGTGTAAGACGCCGTAGTTTCTACAAGCATTTGGTAATTTTAAAAACGGACTGTATATTGGTAGTTTGGTAATCCTGACTTTTAGCGTCCCGAACAATTCGCCCTCTATTTTTAAAAAAATGAACTAACTACTTTTTCACACCTAAAAAAAAAGTGTATGTAACTATATCCAAGTGTAAATGCTAATAAAAAAAAAAGGTTAAAAAAAATACTTACATTTACATGCGTATTTTTCACTTATAGCGGTCTTTGCTGCATGTAGAACTGTAAACAAATGACGTATATTAACTCTAAATGCTTTTACATAAAGAACACTCAATAACAAAAAAACAAACTCATATTTAGGATACGTCCATTTTTTATAACGACAGAATTCCACGCGGTCAAGCAAAAGTAGTTCAGAATTTGTCACGTGTCACAAATGACCAAAGTACAGTAGTTCATAATTTTTATAGCAACTTTGCGTGAGACTAAATAGAGCCTAAAAAATTAAGTTTTGTTACATCCATTTTATTTATTCATCTTCATGTAAAAAAGACATTTATAGTTACATATACTCTGCAATTACATCCATTTGATTTATTGATGTTCGTGTACAAAAATAAATTTATAGTTACATATACTCTGAAATTACATATATAGAATGACAGAGTTCGACACCTGGATCCTAAATGTGAATTGGTTTTTTGACACGTGACAAATTCTGAACTACTTTTGCTTGACCGCGTGGAATTCTGCCTATGTCCACTCTGTCGCAAAGCATAAGCTAAAATACCAATTTGGGATGAGCACACCTTTGTTCTCATCCTACCTGCAGGAATTTTCTTTCAGAAATCTGCACGCACGCGACGACCTTTTCGTGCATTTCCTCGTTTGTGTGGCTTCCAATTACTCCTAAAAATGTAAGTTTCTTTTCTTGTTATTTATTCTTCTTTACGGAAAAACATTTACAGTTAATATACGTCATTTGTTTACAGTTCTACATGCAGCAAAGACCGCTATAAGTGAAAAATACGCATGTAAATGTAAGTATTTTTTTTAATCTTTTTTTAGTTACATACACTTTTTTTTAGGTGTGAAAAAGTAGTTAGTTCATTTTTTTAAAAATAGAGGGCGAATTGTTCGGGACGCTAAAAGTCAGGATTACCGGTAATTTTATTAAAAAAATTATTGAAAATTAATTACAAATTAATTGAAGAAATATTAACAAAAATTGTTTGTACATTTAAAATAAAGATTTAATGCGAATATGGCATTAATGGTGACGTTACTTTTACATGCATTTGGATTACTTATTGTCTATATTCAATAATATAATTAATTCTAAAATTATAATTATTATAAAAAAAATTAAAATTACTTACAAATAGCGTTCACTGTGGAGGACTGAATTGGGATATATGTTCTAAAATTGCAGCGAAAGGATCAGCTTTGTACGACTGCCTCCACATAAACTCGCTCAAATATGAGTCCAGGTGCTGACGTGCTGAAAAAAATCACTGTGATCAAGTGGATAGCAAAATCACAATAGATAGAAAAATCAAAAAATTTCCCAAATCTCTCTCCGAATTGCGGTTAAAAAAAAAAAAAAATTGACTCTCTGATGGATTAATCACGCCAGTCACTTCGTTGCCATGACAACGTTGTCATACAAAGATCGTCGATGCCTACCGGAAGGGAAACCGGTGGGTCAAATATGTCATCAGGCAAATTATCCGCAAGTACAGTAATAAATACAAGTACAGTAATAAATAGTAATGTAAAAAAAAACATGAAAATTTTTAATATCCAATATACATTTTAAAAATTAGTATTTTTTAATTCTTTATAATTCTTACATTTTAGATTTAATTAATTTTAGATGACGTCAGCAATCACGTGGCAAATTGGCTGTGCGTTTCAAGATTGTATAGGATGGTATTTTTACGTTTGTAATTATTGTCCAAGGTAAACTTAAAATTATTACTTATTTAATTAAATAATTTAACTAATAATGTATTGTTAATTAGTTGCCATTTTAAAATAAATGATAGTTAATGCATTTTTAAATTTACTTAAAAGCCGATTTTATTTCCAAAACTGATTTAGACATTAATTAAATTATTTTGGAGACTGACATAATTTTTTTTTTTTTTGTAAATAGCAAAATAATGCAAATGATTTTAGTTGTGTTTAAAATCAATATACCTAACCCAGCCTTAAAACAAACATACGACTACAGAGCAAGGCCTATCCGAGAGCGGTCTCATAGAAGAACAGTAATGGGGAAGGCAGGTGTTGCTACTTTCTGAGTGGTGAAGGATTGAGCAATTCTTCCGCTTTTATTTACCGCACTTAATTCAGATAGCTAAATAACCAAAGCTAACGATCAGATACTTGAGAAAAAAAACTCTCAAGTCTCTATAAACGAATTTTATTTGGCCCATATTCGAATCTTATGTCATAGGCAATGGCAGGCTAATATGTGTTATTTCTGAACAATAAAATCATTTACTATATATTTGGTTTTATGTGAAATAGAAAAATAATTTCATAGTAGAATATTTAAAATCAATTATATTTTTCCACTTAAGTGTTGCTGTTCATATTTAAAATGTGCTAAACTTTTTTCTTAATAAAAGAAAAAATAGTATAACAAAGAGAAATATTTTTTTTTGTTTAATAACATATATCACCTAAACTATTTTATTTAGTTTAATTACGAAATTATGTGCAAAGAAAATAATTTATATTTTAATCCAACACACTGTCTACATTTTTTTTTATTGTAAAACAAAATGGGAATTTTTAAAATAAGTTAAAATTAGTGCAAAAATAACCCTGGAGTCAGTACTCATAGAAGTATGATTCTCCCCTCTCTTCAACCAGCAGTAATATCACATCAAATTACAATTATATTTTGCAGATAGTTTGGAATTTCATCATCTAGTTATAAATACCAAGATATACATTTACCAGTCAGTAATGAGTATCTTATTAGGATGGCTTTATATACCTGAAAGAACAACCTTAAGTTTGCTTGAGACTTTAAAAATTATGGGTTATCAGACCAGACCCAAATCTCAAATTGTTGTCATAGTGTGATATACAAATTAACTATATAATGAGATGTATTTTTTGAAAAATCCCATTATAATTTTTTGTTAGAATATTGAAACTTGATTAATGTTTAGCTTTTCTTTTTTTTTTTTTTTGCTAATTTTCATTGTTTAAAATTTCCTAATAAGCCTTTTTTAAAAATGTTTTATTAACAATTTTTGGTTAATCTTTTACTAATAGTTTATAATTTATTATTACAGAAAATGAAGACTATATTATTTAAATTAATAATTTTTTCTTACACAATGTAATTTATTTCAGATTTTATTTTTAACATTTTGTAGTACAGGTATAAACTATTAATATAAAATACCTGGTTTCTAGCATTTGTAGATTTGTGAATTTTCTGTATTTCAAGAATAGATATTTTATTTCATGATGTAAATTTATATTCTACTACAAAAAAAAAAAAGCAGTGCAAATATTTTCTAAATGGCTTTTTAAATTTTTTTTATTTATAAATATATGCTGAGATAAATTAATTTATTGTAAATCACCTTTGAAGTTTTGTTTGAAAAGTATAAGTTTTGAATAATAGATATTTGGGCTTCTACTATTATAAGTTTATTTATTTTTTATTGTTTTAAATAAAAAAATAAATCTTTCTAACTTCAATTATTTTTATTATTATTTTTTTGTTTATAAATTTTACAATTAAATCTTTCAATAACATATTAAAGTTTACGATATAATTTTAAAATTGAAATACTAAAATGATATATATTAAAGAGATAGTAAACAATTTCAACATATTAAAAATGTGGTAAGATTTAATTTACAAAATGAATATAAAACAATATTACAAATGACATCTACTAAGCTTTAATCTAATTGAAAGGCCAGAAATTTGAAACAGGCATGCAAGATCAAAAAGTGGAAATCTTTGGCACCACTGTTCTCTATATTGTTGTGATCTCATTAATCATGTAGATAAGAAATTTGAAAAGTGTAAATTGTAATCCATAAAACTATCTAGATTTTGAAGAGGACGATTATTTCACAAATATTACACCAAAGCTTCAGAAAATATTATAACATTTTTTTATATAAAAATAACAAAATAAGACAAAGGACAAATTCTAAAAAGGCCAAAATAATTTTCAATAGCCTTTCAAAAAAGAAGTAAATTAAGTTTGATAGTAATGAATTAAAAGTTAACAACTAAAAATACTTTGATGAAATTTATTAATATAAACGAAAATATAATGAATTAAATAAATAACAGAATTAATCTTATAATATATAGGGTATATGAGGACAGACTTTCACATGACCCACCACTCTCCACACCATCTCATAACACTGATACACTTGAACACATATATGTTGAAAAGATAAATAATCACCAATATACGTATTTCATGCTAAACCAGCAATCATCAGTTGGTCCAGATTACCATCTCCACACATATATGCTATAAGTGCTCAGATATATATTAAGATAGCCAAACCTTATACTTTAATGGACAGGCTTCAACCTACTCCACACTCCAACTCTTCAACCATCCATCCAATTGAAAATCTGATGATGGAATGCTCAAAGGCCACCCTGGGGCCAAGATTCTTGTCACGCCCATGTTGTCCCAAAGCCAATCTGACCCCTCACGTACATTATCAGAATTAATCTTTTGTAAAAATAAATCTTAAAAAAAATCATATTTGCATATAAAAAGAATTCTTAATAAATATACTTACTTATGGATCTGATACTTAGAAGACCGTTAAAAAAAGCAATATAGAGACTTCAAATGAGAGAAATATAGAAAGATGTATTTCAGACTTGCAAAAAGTATCAAAGGCAGTACAAAAAGATGAGAGAAAAAGGTGTCACTGACAACATTAAAGAATTAAGAGGCTGGAATAAATCTGGGATAGATATATTTAAAAATACGACAGATCATTGGTGTTTTAAAATGGATCCCAAAAGATTTTAAAAAACAAAAATCTATAAAAAGACCGCATGTGACATTAATGGATAAGAACATTTATTGGAATGATGTGAAGAAAAGAAATTATAATCAAAAAATTTGAATTAAACTGAAAATCTGCAATGGATTAATAATGATTGAAAATGATACTGGTCACATACAAACTTATTTTAAAACTTTATATGAGTTATATAGTATTTCAAATTATTTTTATGTATATACATTTCATGTGGCTTCTGAAAAGAGATTCTTCATGTCATAGTGATCTATTTACTTAAATGATAAAATCATTAATCAAAGCTTTGAAAAAATATTTTGAACTCTAGATGATCAATTTATTTAAATGAGAAAATTAAGATAAAATCATTGTCTATTATAAATCAGGTTGCACTACGAAAGACAAATGATGCCTACTTTTGATGTAATAAAAAAATTCAGATGTCAGAATAAACTGTATCAAAAAGTAGCATGAAAATAATCAAATTACTAACCAAAAATAAAATATTGATACTTTGTTGTGATAAATGATTGAGTAGAAGTTTAAATCGATGTAATCGAAAATTGATCAGACTTATATAATGATATGTAAACATATAAGTATTTTTATAATCCTAAGCTAATATTTCATTCATTGTTAAATTAAAAATGATAAAATTATTATCTACAAAACGCATCCTTGCAATTTTATGCATTAATGTAAATGCTTTTTCACTCAATAAATTTTTTTAAAAAACATTAGTCATTTCAAATCTTAAATACATTTTTGATAACACCTTTTTTAAATGGCAATTATTAAAGAAATAATAAATTAAACTGTTGAATATGTTGCAGAAAATAATATATTTTAAATGTTAATTTACATAAAGTAAGCATGGTTCAAAGCAAAAGTATTTAGTTCAATTGAATTTTCGGTTCTTCATGGAATCTGCATTATTAATAAATCAAATTCTTTTCTTTGTATTCCTGTTTTTTATCACCATGTTCACTGCAAACACTATTCTTATTATATATAAATTAGTGTACCGTACAGGCTTATACACACCTGCACATATATAATGTAATATATGAGATTCAAATGGATGGCTGAAGAGTTGTGGGTTGGAGTAGTTTGAAGCCTGTCCATTAAAGTATGAAGATTGGCTGTCTTAATATAAAGTTAACTGTTTGTATATATGTGTGGAGATAGTAATCTGGACCAACTGATGATTGCTGGTTTAGCATGGAATACATATATTGGTGATTATTTATCTTTTCAACATGTGTGTGATCAGGTGGGTCAGCAATATGAGATGGCATGGAGAGTTGAGAATCGTCTGAAATTCTGAGTTCGAATCCCTTATATATTCTTATTATAATGATATCTTTACTAATTAGTTATTGTATTTGAATTCTTTTGAAAAAAATGTTGATCCATTCTATTATTTAATTATTTATTATAAAATTGACCAGAAGCATTTCTATTTAATTAGTGGCAGTCATGTAACGAAATAATTTATTTAAAAAAATATATAGAGATGGCAGTTTCATTGGGATAAAAAACGTTTCTTCTCAGTTTATCTTGAAGGAGTATGTACTATGATTTAAAACTTTATTTCTGTCATTTTTCCATTTTCAAAATCTATTTTGAAAATAATTGCTTCGAAATATTTTCATTTTTTAAATGGCCTTTAATTGATTAAATTCTCATTTTTTATTCATGTTGTTGGGCCAACCTTTAATATTATTGGCCAGTTTTATTAGATTAGCTTTCTTTTATTAAAATCTAAATTATCTTTATATTCATTATCTGCAGCTGATGTATTGGATTTATTTTTATTAGCATGAATTTGTTCTTTTCGAACATCAATTCTATGATCTATCTGTTTACAAATCATGCAAACGATGTAATTAAAGATTTAAAAAATCTTATATCTTTTTCTTAGCTAATCTACTGAAGAAAGTGTAATGCTTCTCACTGAAACTTTAGCCACACAGACATTATTAAAAACTATTTTATTAGATTACTATCATAGGAAAGCTTTTAGCTATATGTCCAATTAGAAAGTAGAGAAAACCAGTTGTCAAAAAGGATTTAAGTACAGACAATATTACCAATAAAAATAGTTTTTGACTAGTCTCCCTATATAAAGATTTTAAATAAACCTCTTTAGTTATAGAAAATATTTGAAGAATCACACACATATTTAAATAAATAATATTAAATTTTCAAAAACCTATTTACCACATTTTCTATTTTTATTTTATATGTTGTCACATTATGATTAAAAAATCCTAATCTTTTTGGAACATAATTTCAAGCATTAATAATTTTTTTGAACTGCCTTCAAGACAACTAACATCTCATCAATTTAGAAATATTCATGTTTAACACATTAGTACAATTTATTTGGTGTCAACATTAAAATTTACAAGAAGAGTACTATTTAATGAAGATTTTTTAGGAATATTTAAGTATGAATGATATTACTATGTTGATGGAATGTTAATCCTGCTTCAAAAGCAATTGAAAAAAATGTTAATCTTTGAAACATGTTACTGAATTCTAAAATTAGTTCATTTTTTTAGTAACATTATATATACAATGTATATAGTCTCTTATATTTTGATTAGATGTGTTTCAACATATCTTTATATTTTCAGTGGTAATCATGATGGAGCAGAATTAGCACCTTTTCTTTTAGGTCAACCCTGTTCCAAGTGTAAAAATGAATGCGAAAACGGATTATGCAGTAAGACTTTGTTTAATTTTTTGATTATATAGATATACTTACTGCTTTTGTTTATATATGCAAATGATATATAGAGATTTCACAACAATTCGATAACTATCTCAAATATATAAAAGATCTGTTTTATATTATCTTTTTATATAGGAGTAGCAGACTTTTATTGAAAAACTGTATAATTGCAAAGTTAATTATCAAGAATAAAACATTTATATACTTCGATCTATAAATATAAAATTTCTGCACTCACATCTTTTACACAATTTACTTTAGATAAATAAATTAATATTATTGCTAAACATTTGCTGGATAGAGTTTGTTATATAACTTCTAATTCAGATATATACTTTAAATACAATTAAAAATTAATGTACCTCTTTTTTATTCCTTAAAGTAAATATAAATACAAGACATCATTAACATAATTTCATCTCTTTTTTTGGTAAATCTTTTTAGGTATAGTAAATAAATTTAAAAAGTATGCTGTGGAATGCAAACTTTAAGTATATGTAATAACATTTATGTATTCTTTTTCTCTCACACCTTTAATGACATTATTCACGTTTATGATGATTGCTCTAAGCATGAGATACAAAATAAACTGTTACACAAATATTAATTATTAAAGTAGAAAAAATGAGATTCTATGTAAAATATTCACTCCTATGTTATGAATGCAGATTGATAGATGCAACGCAGACATATTAATTGACAGTTACATTCTTTATTAAATAAATCAACTTTCCACATTATATTTGAGAATAATATGATTGATTCAGAAAAATGAGGAATTGATCGATCTATTGAACATTGTTTTTAGAGTATGATGTGAGAGAAATATAGAATATCGAATGTCATGAAATTTGAGTAGCAGTCACTAATCTGAAGCTAGAATTTGTTTGTCTAAAATTAGTAGCGAAACGTACTGAAATAAGTGAGCAGTCACTGCATTATGAATTTTCTATTAGCACAAATTATGAAAAGAAACATTTACAACTAAGAAACAAGTTCACAATTAGCACATGGCATGTAAGAAGAGTATTGCAATTAGGAAAACTTTGTTATTTAAAAAGAAGTAATTAAAAAATATGTCTTTAATCAAGATGGAGTAATATATGCTGTAAACAAAAAAATAACTCATCTTATTGAGATTTACAACCTGATAGTTGATTTAATATTGGTTATTACACTATCGTTAAAATCATATACAGTACTGCACATAATTCAGGTTTACATATCAACATGTAATATTTTAATTTTTATTTAGCTTTAAATTGTACATCTGGACTAGATATCATTAATTTGTTTATGTTAAAGTGGTTACTATCAAACGTTTGAGTACAGAAAGTTTGAAATTTGTAGATTAAATTTTAATAATTGATATTATTAAAATATAATAGTAGTATATATATACTTAATCACCATTAAGGACTTTGAGCATTCCATCATCAAATTTTCAGTGATATGGATGGCTGAAGAGTTGGAAAGTAGAGAGAATTAAAGTCTGTCCATTAAAGTATGTAAATTTTCTATCTTAATATAAACTGAGCACTGATTATATATATGTGTGTGGGAGATGATAATTCAGATTAACGTAGGAGTGCTGATTCAGCATGAAATACATTTATTGGAGGTCATTTATGTATATGGTCATGTGTATTAGTGGTATAGAATAGAATGAATAATTTGATGTTAATTAATAATAAACAAATTTATGAAGACACAAATAAGAAATTATAACCTGGACCAAATGGAAGAGTGCTAGTTTAATATGAAATTAATCTTGATGGTTTTTTAAATCTTTTTTATATGTGCTTATCTATATAGTTTCAAGAATGTGTTGTGGATATATTTTTTAAATATATTTAAATATATTTAGAAAAGATATTACACATCAAAAAGAGAGCTGAGATGGGATACTTCTATGTAACTAAAAACAAGTATATTAATTTGAGAGTTAAAGTTTATATCTGGAATAAGAATGACATGATAACTGTAGCTTAATAAATTATAAATTACTGTACTATCTGAAGTGAATGGTGTCAATGTTGGGACAATGTTTATTAACTTTGATGTCATATTAAAATAATTAGCCAATTTTAGTGGGAATTCAGAGTTAATAAGAAATTTGTTTGGAAGTTTGTGATAATGGGATTTTAGCTGTATTTATATCTTGAACTATTTCCATAATCTAATATTAAATATTGAATGCCTTTAAAACATTTAACTTATTTAAATTTTCTAAAGATATTTTAATCTGTGTGCTATTTACTAATGGCCCAATGTAATTAAAAAATTTAAATAAAGTTAAATTTTTCTAAAGACATTTCAATATTTAATATTAGATATTAGAAATAATCCATGATAAAAACACAATTAATAAAAAATTGCTACAAGAGATTTATGGTTTGGCATAATTTCAATTCTGTTAAACAGTAATTTATGTATTACTATTAGTTTAGATTTAGCATACAATGGTCTTATTTGGCATATTTTAGAGACAATACAATGAGTTACAAAGAAATGAAGTCATGTCATGTGACCTAATTTAAAAAGCTTGCATTACTAATATTATATAAAGAGCTTGCAAATAATCACTTAACAAGCTTTGCAGAATATCCCCAATCCCAGACCAGTTTCTGCTACTGGCTTTCTCAGTGAGGTGCTAGGATATTCAAGTAATCTAATGCTTGAATATACTATCATATCTTAGTACCTCACTGAGGAAACCAGTAGCAGAAACTGGTCTGGTGTTGGGAATATTCTACAAAGCTTGTTAAGAGTTTATTTGCGAGCTCTTGATATAACAGTATAGTAATACATCATTTAATCATCCACACCACTCGATGGCACTGTTGCTAGTGAAAAACAAATAGATATAACTTTAACATGCTGTTTTTATTTTGTTGATTTATGTTTTTAATTTTTGGATTTGATTGATTTTTTTTTGTTTTATTTTTTTAACTGGTTTTATGTATATTTCTTGAAAATAAATAATTTTTTTTTTTTTGGCTTTTTAAAACATTGTCTTTTTTTAAAAAAAAAAACAAACATTTCTTTTTTTCTGGTCCTTTTTTTTAAGAAACTTTTTTTTCCCAGTCTTTTTTCTTGTTTTTGAAGTTTTTGTCATTTACCATGTTTTTTATTCATAAACAAATACATAGAAATTGCTTTCTCGACACAGTTCTTTAAGAGCTGTCATATTCCTTACAGCATTTGATATGGTTCCAACTCAGCTCCAATATGCTTCACTGTAAACTCATCCTGGCTCCAATAATAAATATTCAGCAGACCTCAAACCACATTTCATTACTGAATGGAACACCTTTGGCAACAGTGATGCAATTGACATTCCATTTCAAATGTTTGACAACACCTTAAAGACAGTTTTTCTGGGTGGGTAAAATATTTTCTTTGGTTGAAGGAAAGCCACCACATCTGCTTCTGTAGCAGGTAAATCTAAAAACTTCAATGCCGAATGGTCATCCACCACAAGTGCATGACTTGATCATGAACTTTGCTGAATTGTGATTTACACTCTTCATTTAGTGAATTGTGACCCCTGAGAATGAAAGTAGGGGGATTTGAGAATTCTTTACAATTTTTACTAACTCACATAAATTACAATACATTTAAGCAAAAAAACTGTTCTAATATACTTTTCATCATTACAACTACAGAAACCTTCATATCATACGCTGTACAGTAGTAAAGAGCAATGTCTATAAAGAGTTTTGCAACTCATCACTAATAATGTTCACATGCTAGTGATGTTGGGTGAAGGGTGCACTTCAACATCTTAGTGTCTGAACAGTTAACAGGCCATAAGATCTATGAATGGCCTTGTAAACAGCGTATTTCTGTGCTTTAGCATAGAAACAGTGCCATCAGCAGTATGGATGATCAGATGATGTATTACCAACAGTACAATGTGTTATTTAATTTATATACAACATCAAACATTCAATTCCATAAATAAAACATTTTTTTCACTATTATAGGAATAATAATATTCAGGATTTATAGATGAGGAGATTGGATTATTCTTAATACAAAACTCTTTATAAAGATGACACTCATGAGGATCATTGATAATAAACTTAAAATCATGTATCGGTATTATTATTTCTATAATTTTTATTTAAAAATGTAAACACTATTCTTATTTAATATAATGATTAATTGTTTATACATTTTATTGAAGTTCCAAACTATAAAGTGAGATTAATAATTTGGTAAAAACTATTGTATTTGTTATAACAAATAATCTAAAGATGCTAAATTTTCTGTACTCATAACTATGATACTAACTTTTTCAGATAAATGTCTTCACGATTATTACTAATCAGTTATTAGACTATAAATTATCATATTATTTTAGGTCAGATGTACACTTTAAACTTTGTATAAATATTAAAATATCTACTATTGTTAACTACAATCATTCAACTCTATTTTCCCTTTTTTTTCATGTGTAATATATTAAATATATTTATAATTTTCCTTTTCGATCATATAAATAAAGACATCTTAAAAAACGTCTCTTTCATGTTATTAAGGTATGTGCGGTGAAATGAAATAACATCATTTTTTGAAATCCATATTTTTTCATCTATTATCACTACACTGTGTATTAATGATTGCACTAACTAGCAAAATTACTATCAATTATTTGTTTGATACTCGATAGAAATTTATCTTCTAAACAACTAATTAGTAGCTGTCAAATTAATTAGAAACAAAATTATGTAATAGAAAAACTGTTTTTATCTCTCGGAATTTTTTTTTATGCAAGTACATAAAATCATCATCATCATTATCAACCATTATCAATCCACTGCAGGATGAAGGTCTCTCCAAGTTTAATCCATCTTCTCCGATCTTTAGCTTCTCTTCTCCACATCACCCCTACACATTTTCTTATTTCATCCATCCATCTTACATGTGGTCTCCTTCTGGGTCTTTTACAATCTCTTGGAATCCAGTTTAAAATGTCAATTGTCCATCTATTATCATCTCTTCTAGCAATATGTCCAGCCCAACTCCACTTCAATCTTTTAATTTTTTCAATGAGGTCAGTAACACCTGTTTGTTCTCTTACCCATATATTGCGTTTTCGATCTCTTCTTGTTACTCCCAACATACATCTCTCCATACTTCTTTGAGTGGTCTGAAGTCTCTGTATTGATCTTCTATTAAGTGTCCAAGTCTCAGATCCATAAGTAAGAACTGGTAAAACACATTTGTTAAAAACCTTTCTTTTCAAACACATAGGCATATTTCCTTTTAATATCAAGTTATTTCTACCAAAAGCACTCCAACCAAGTTTAATTCTATGATTAATTTCCTCTATTATGTTTCCATCTGTATTAATAATCTGACCAAGGTATTTGTAACTCTTAACTTCTTCTAATTCATCATAATCAATCTTTATTTTCATATTTGGAGCAAATCGATTAAACATTACTTTAGTCTTTTAACATTTATCTTTAGTCCTACTTTCCTACTTTCATCTGATAACTCCTGCAACATTTCCTGCAGCTCGGAAGCATTATTTGCAAAAACAACTACATCATCTGCGAAATCTAAATGACTTAAATAATCTCCATTTACTTTCACTCCTTTAGTTTCCCATTTTAATCCACAAAATACTTCTTGCAGTACTGCTGTAAAAAGTTTTGGAGATATGGAGTCACCTTGTCTTACACCTTTCTCAATGTTGACTTTCCCAGTATCATTATGTAATCTAATTGTTGCTGTTGCATTTTTATAAATATTCTTTAAAATATGACAATATCCTGGATCTATACCTTGATGATCCAATGCTTTAATCACTGAAGAAATGTTTATAGAATCAAATGCCTTTTCATAATCTACAAATCCAAAACATAATGACAACTCATATTCATTTGTCCTTTCTATAACTTCTCTCAATACTTGAATATGATCTACTGTATTAAAACCACTTTTAAATCCAGCTTGTTCTCTTGGTTGGTGAAAATCCAAGGTTCTCTGTAGACGAGTTGTAATTATCTTGGTAAAAATTTTATATAAAACTGATAAAAGGCTGATAGGTCTGTAATTTCTATCTTCTTTATCATATTTTTTAAATATTAATATTATTACTGCATTCTTCCAATCATCCGGTACATCTTTATCATTTAGACATTTGGTATATAACTTTGCTAATATTTTTTTTGTTTCTTCACCTGCTTCTTTTAATATATCAATTATAATTCCATCATTACCTGGAGCCTTTCCTTTTTTCATACATTTAATTGCATTTCTCACTTCTTCATTTAAAATTCTGGGCAATTCGGAAGATGTAATAGATATAGGAGGTACATGTTCTTTATTACTATATAATTCTTGATAAAAATCTTCTACCAATTTCATAATGTCATCCCTCTTTTTAGTAATAATTCCATCTTTTTTCCTTATTGCAGATATAAATTTCCTACCAATACCAAAATGTTGTTTTACATTCTTAAGACTTTTATTTTCTTCTACAGCTTTTCTTGCTAGTTCACAGTTATACTTTCTTATATCATTTTCAACTCTTTTCCGCACCATTTTACAAAATTCGAGATATTCAATTCTTTTTAATGCATCATTCTTGCATATCTTCATATTCCTTCTTTTCTTCATAAGTTCTCTAGTCTCAGTAGAAATTTTATTAGTCAATTGCTGCTTTTTTCTACCAGCTATTTTTGTTGCAGTTTTTAAAAGTGTATCAGTTATTTTCATATTAATTTCATTCAAATCTGAATCATGTTCAAAATCTACTAATACTTGAAACCGATTTGTAAGTTCTAATTTAAATTCATTAGAATGTTTCTGAAGATTAGGAATATCAACTGTAAATATAGTTTTTCTTAATAATTTTTGTCTCTCTAGTTTTACATTAACATGTATCTTACCCCTTACTAATCGATGATCACTTCCTGTGTTAAATTTATTAAGAACATTACAATCTTGAAATATGTATTTCCTGTTAGTCAAAATATAATCCAATTCTGCTGTACCTTCATTTGGATGCTTCCATGTCCATTTCCTCTTAACATTTTTCTCAAAAAAAGAATTCATAATATAAAGTTTTTCCTTCTCTGCAAACTCCACAAGTCTATGTCCTCTCTCATTTCTATTACCATAACCAAAATTACCTACAACACTTTCATCTAAATTAAATAAAAAATTTTTTTAGGAGTAGGCGATGGGCAGAAATCTACAGATTAGTATCTTTAAATATTTGTATAATTATACCTTCTCTGCAAACTCCACAAGTCTATGTCCTCTCTCATTTCTATTACCATAACCAAAATTACCTACAACACTTTCATCTAATTAAATAAAAAAATTGTTTAGGAGTAGGCGATGGGCAGAAATCTACAGATTAGTATCTTTAAATATTTGTATAATTATATAAATGTTGATAACAGTAAAGATAAAAAGTGAAAGTGAGCAATTTTCAACGAATTTTTTAAAAACAATGGCTCATTTTCTTGATGTTGAGATTATTTATAGCGATGGTGTTCTTAGTATTAATATATATAGAAAGCCAACTGACAGTCATGGTTACCTACATCTTTATAGTAATTACCCTAAGCACTTAAATATTAATATCCTTTATAGTTCATTTTTAAGGATTAAAAGAATTTGTAGTGATGAGGGATTTCTTTAACAAAATAACAAGGTTTTGTATAATAAATTTATCAATATGAAATATCCTAAAGGATTGTTAGATAGGGCAGTGGTAACATGTTCAGGAGTTTACAGATAGGAACTTCTTCTGTCTAAGAAAAGAAAGAGTCAGTTAATAAAAAAACCACTGGTTCTTACCTTCAATGATGATTTACCTAATAATAACCAAATATTATAAAAAAACATTTTAATATATTAAATTTCACGAATTATCTGAGATCTGTTTTCTCTATCCACCTAAAGTTATATATCACAGACATAGAATACTTAAGAATAGATTTGTAAGGACAGATTTTGACACTAATTTTGTGTCAGGAAAGAGAAGTTTTTCATGTGAGGATGAGATGTTTTACATGCAAATATATTATTGTTACAAAGATGGTTCAGAGAGATACCATTCATGATTTTAAATGGTATATCCCCAAACTATGTTAATTGTAAAACTATGAACTTGGTATATTTAATAGAATGTAACAGGTGCTTGAGTCATTACATAGGTGAGTCAGCAAACAGTCTTCATATTACAATGACCAACCATAAGTTTGATGTTTTACAAAAAATGAAGATAGACCAGCTTCTAAACATTTCAATTTACCTAATCACTTGATTGACAATTTAAGAGTGGTTATATTAGAAGATAATTTTTTTTCCATGAGAGAAAAAAGACAGAAGAAAAGTTTTTTTATTTTAAATTTAAGACATATCATGTCCTTGAATTATCTAGTTTCCTAGGGATTTGTTTTTTTGTTTCCTAGGAAATTATTTTATAGGTGGACTAACATGAAAAGAAAATACAATATATATGTGTATAGTAAAATACATAAGCTCAAAACCAACTGGTCTGGGGATGAGGATTTTTTGATAGAGATTTTGGATCCGTTCTCTTTCAGCATTTATAAATTAAAGCTTGATTGGAGCTATTGGTAATCCCTCTCTAGTGAATATTGTAATACAAGCCTAAAAGCAAGTTACACATTTTATTTCTTGTTTTTATTAATTATTAGTCGAATATATATATATACAGTTTTTTGGTGTGTGTATATATAATAGTATATTTTTATTATTCTTTGATAATAATAATAATAACAATAATAATAATAATAATAATAACAATAATAATAATAACAATAATAACAATAATAATAACAACAATAATAATAACAACAATAATAATAAAAATAATAATAATAATAATAATAATAATAATAATAATAATAATAATAATAATAATAATAATAATAATAATAATAATAATAATAATAATAATAATAATAATAATAATAATAATAATAATAATAATAATAATAATAATAATAATAATAATAATAATAATAATAATAATTCAATTCAATATCCATTTATTATGTGCATTTCAACATTTACACTTTAACAGAAATACACAATAAAAAAAAATAATAATAATAACAATGATAATAATTAAAATTTAAAAAAAACAAAACAATTATAATCAAATACAAGCTAAATACATAAAATTATATATACATATATGTGCATAATTATACATTTAGTTGTTTTTTAACATTCGTCACAAATTGATCGCTAAAAATATCAATATTATTAAAAGTTAGATTATATACCATTTGCAATCTATTAATAACTGATTTACCAAAGAAAGTATTTTTACATATACTAATCTTGAAAGTTTGCATTTCTCTTAATAAACGACAAGGTACTTTCAATTCTATTTTTGATATACAGTTACTGACATCAATTTTCCCATCAATCAACTTTTTCAGTAATATCATATCCTTCAACATTTTTCTTTCTTTCAATACTGTTTTAACAATTTGACATTCACCCATTATTAATTTATTAAATTTTTTTTCAATATTATATATTTTAGACTGAATATTAATCAGATTGAAGTTCCATATACAAGAATTATATTCTAAAACTGTAACAACAAGAGAAAAAAATAACCTATATTTTATGGAAATAGATAAATCTCTCCCATATCTCAAAATACAGCCCATCTTTCTGTATGCTTTATTAATAATACATTTAATATGCGCATTAAAAGTAAAATTGCTACAAAATATAATTCCTAAATCAGATATAGTCTCTTTATATTTAATAACACCATTCTCAATTTTATATTGATAAACAGATTTTCCAGTTTTATTAATATAGGAAACAATGCATGTTTTATTAATGTTAATCTCCATATTGTTATACCTACACCATATAATAAAACTATCTATATCCTTTTGAACCTCAGTATGATCACTATAAGTAATAATTCTTTTAAATAACTTACAATCATCAGCATAAGTAAGTATCATACTATTTTTTATGCTAAGATCAAGATCACACATATAAACATTAAAAAGCAATGGTGCTAATATTCCACCCTGAGGAACACCTATCATATTATCAAAAAAAAAGAGAATTAGTTTTATCCATATGTACATAAGATTTATGACCCCTCAAATAATTGGAAAACCACTCAACTAAATGAGGACTAACACCCAATATTTTAAGTTTATACAAAAGTCTAATATATGAAACTTTGTCAAATGCCTGAGTCATATCAAAATATACAACATCTAATTGCTTCTGATCAGATAAGGCATGAACAATATGATCAGATATCACCATTAAATTAGTTTCAGCAGATCTACCGGGTAAAAAACCATGCTGATAACTAGGTAATAGCTTAATCATATCTACAATAATATTACTATAAATACACCTTTCATAAATTCTAGCAAAAAGGTGACGGAATTGAAATAGGTCTACAATTACCAGAATCAGATCTATCCCCTTTTTTAAAAATTGGTATAATCTTAGCTATCTTAAATATATCAGGAATAATAGTTTTCTCAATTGATAAATTAATGATATAATGCAATGGTGCTACCAAACATTCAGCATAACCCTTGATAATAAAATTAGGAATATTATCATATCCCATAGAAGATTTCGATTTAAGTTTAGAAATTGCAGTAAACACTTCAGGAATTGCAATTTTATTAACATCTATATTATTAAATTTAATATCAACCATGATTACTTGAAGTATCTAAATACATATTAGTAAAATGATTGACTAGATCATCCATAGAAGGCCTAATTACATTATATCTACAACTTTTACTTCCAACAATATTAAGATCTTTTATATAATTCCAAAACATTTGTGGATTATTCCTAAAATTTTCTTCAACTCTATTTAAATTATTATTATAATCTCTTTTCATAAGAGTTTTAGTACAAGCATGCAAACCATTAAATTTCTTATACAATTTTTTATCATTAGTTAGTTTATATAACCTATGATATTTATGCTTTCTATTTAAGCCCTTACACAATTCCCTAGAAAACTATTTAGGATATTTGTTATTAGTATTTAAATAATGCCTAACAGGAATATATTGATCTAGACAATTTTGAACTATACCAACAAAATTATTTGCCACTATATTTGGATCATTTTCCATCAAAATTACATTCCAATCAATGTCCTCAAAAGCTTTATAAAGGCCATAATAGTCACCATGTTTGTAATCTCACTATTCACCATAGGCTTTATATGTTCATGAGAACCATCTATTACAAATTCCAAAGGTGGATGATAAGGATCAGGGGGCAAAAGAGCTTGATCAGCCTCTTTGCACTTCAAATCATTCTTAGTGCTAAACAATAAATCCAATATACCACCCCTAAAATTAATAATATTATTAAGTTGAATTAAACTAACCAACTCAACAAAATTTTTTAATCTATAAAGTTTACTATTATCAACATTCTTATTACTATGTCTTGAGTAATCAGCTTCATTAAAATCCCCAACTATAATAATATCATATTTATATTTCACTAATATATCCTCAACCTTAACTAAATATGCATCTAAATCATTCATTGACAAAGCAGGTCGAAGATATATAGTACCTAACAATATTTTATTTTTATTTTTTAAACTAACTTCAATCCAACAAGATTCAATATTATTATCATTAATAATTATCTGTTTATGCTTTATGTCTTTTTTAATAGAAATCAAAGTACCACCTTCTCTTGTTTCATAATTATAATTTCTATCACATCTATACACACAATACCTATCATCAAATATACTAATATTATCAATTTTTTCTTTTAATCAAGTCTCTGTTAAAAAGATCATCAAATATACTAATATTATCAATTTTTTCTTTTAATCAAGTCTCTGTTAAAAAGATAATATCATATTCATTTCATAACAATTCCAATTTAAAATCAATTGTCTTATTCTAAGACTATGAACATTTTGATAATAACAATTCATGAATTGCTATTTATTACACAGATTATTTTGCAAATTTATATCTTGCACTATAGTGCTAATTTCATCAACATTATCAGTCAATATAATATCTTCTGTCTTTTCTTCAATAATCTTATTAATATTTAATATAGCATTATCCTGTGTACTATCAACATTAAAATTTCTTAAATATTTTAAATCTCCGTAGAAGGACAATATGACTGCTGACAAAGGCCAAACGTTATCAACCAAAACTTTATCAGATTCAGATTCCTCTATAGATAAATAAAATGAAGAATATTTTTTAGATTTTGTATTCAGTTTATAACACACACTATTTATATCTAAAACATTTTTCAAATGAGCAGTCACATCTTCAACAGAGGTGTCATTATCCATTCTAGTTAGAAAATTTTTTTTTAAATTTCTTTCTTGACTTAACAGCTTTTAAAACATGATTAACCTGATTTCCTATAATAGGTGAAGAACTTGAATTTTTAATATTTTTATTCTTATTTTTACGATAAAATACAGTTTTAAAACCATCCTTTTCTTTATCTGCACAATCTTTCAAATAAAAGACATATGATTTTTTAGAGGTGTTATCTTGATTAGAAATCCCAGACGATTTATCTGACGTTACATTTGTTTTCATATCTGACTGACCAACCTTCACTTTAATTGCTTTATTCTGCTGTTCATTAAATTTAGAACTTGATCTATCAGTGACACTAAAACTGCCTCCTTTTTTAATTTATCAACTC
>JAQFVV010014369.1:0-39141 GCA_028023455.1 Epiperipatus broadwayi
TCCCTACTGTTCATTAATCTTTCCATGGACTTTGTCTATAGTTTTTTAAGCAAATGATCGCCCTTCCTTCCTTAACCATCGCCTAAGAGTCAAAAAAAACCTCAAAATTTAATCTAATTTCTTACCATTATCTAATTCTAAATGATCGTTATACTATCAAATATTTAAGTTCATACTTTTATCAAAACTAATACATATTGTTCGAAATAAAAGTAAAGATCTAGAGCAATAAATTTTTACCCGTGACATTGCTTTTATTATATGAGCTGCTTCAAAGCACTGCAATTTGAAATGCACCTATATATAAAAAAATTTTTATTTCAAAAAAATATAAGACATTAAAATAAATATGATAAATAACTTCTTCGTTCAATACATACTTGTCGTTTCAGTAAAAGATACCTGTTGACAAAATTTATAAGTATAATACATCGTCGCTGTCAACACAGTTGGTTTAATACTCATAACTATCATTGGTCTCAAAAAAAATTTGTTGTTCAATCAAAATCGAAAGTAAAACGACATTAATAAAAAAGGAAAGCAAAACAGATTTGCAAAATCAAAATATATGAAATACTAATCTATTCAATATATCGATGCACCAAAATGAATTTTGCACCACCCTATGGTGTGTCCTTTAGTTTTAACAACGAAAATCTTCGTTCTTTCGTAAACTAGAGGGTTAAATCTACTGGCCTCAAAAATATTACAGACAAAGCTCTTCATGATTTTATATGAAATATATATCATCTAAACACTTTTAAACTAAGACCTGGCTGTTGAAAATGCAGAAAGCTCTGGAGAGCCCACCTATTTAATATGATTTAAAATGAGCGTTATGAGTCACAAAGCACTTTCACCAACTTACATCCACAGTTGCTTGAAATATAATCTAGCTTATATATCTTCACCATTTACTGCCATCTAAATATATTATCAGTTAAAGCGCTATTGAACCGATCTGGTCACACAACATAGGAACCACAGTTTGTATGGGTCTTCACCTATTTAATACAAGTTACTTCCTTGTTAAATGACAAATCATTTCATTTCATTAAATCTTCACCACTGGACTACTTTATAAAAACACAAGTAGATACATAACTATGTTCAAAATGCACCAAAGTTCACATAGCTACTTGGGAAGACAAATTTTGCTACTAAAGACGCCTCACTTATTGATAACAATACCAAAAAAAAATTATGCCAGGCATCTACACCCGATCACCCCTAGTGGGTATTACTTGGTGTGTACAATTTTACTTCATGGTGGTACCATTTAAGTGGGTTCAAACCTTAAAAATTTTTACATACTGTAACATAATTAATGAAGTCCATAGAATGATCATAATATTTAAAATAACTTGGATCTCCCAAGTAAACACCATCTCAATAATTATAGGAGCAAATTATTACTAACAAGTATTATAACTCAGGTATATGGAAATCACGTGAAGTTGGTACAACTAGTAACACCAATAGCGCAATTTAACTCAGGTATACAGGCAGAGGTAATTTATTCACTTTCATTCCTTGGTTTGATGTTAAGTGTATGTTTGAAAGCCAAATACTAAGTTAATATGGTTTAGTAGGCGCCACTAGATCATCTAGAATCACCACACACCTGTTATATCTAATACCTTTAACGTGTACCGGGTTTTAGAAAATCAACTTGGTACTTTATTTCTAATAAAAATGGAAGATTTTGCTTTTTGAGCCATATCACTATACGCACTCAATATTTAGGTAAAAGTAAAACATCTTTAAACCAAAGTGGAGTATATTAGTCATAAATCATTTCTCAGATCTTAGCACAACAAATGTGTTTCAATATTTTTATAAGTTTTACTAGCTCAGATTATATATAACTAATTTAGGATGGCAATTCACTCATCCTTGCATGAAATAGATGACAGGATGTGGTTATAATAATACTAAGAAATCACTAAATATTATAAAGTCAATATTTATTTATGGCCTTTAAACATTTAAACAGCTCATTAATTAACACATTGATGATGATGATGATAATAATAACGATAATGACAAGGGTTTCAACTACAGCTCTAGGACTAAGCCTAAACATAAAACTAATTTTTATAAAGAAATTCATAATTAGGTACTTGGGTACTAAACCTGCAACGTAGGGAGATAGGTGGGGGGGGGAGAACGGCCTATTCACCCCCCCCCCAATGAATGTATTCTGTTGCTATGACATCACACAGAAAGAAATAGTCCCAAAAACGATTCCACACATTGACGTCTTGTTCTGGTCATTTTCCACGTGATGATGTCATATTCCGGTCATTTTTGACGTCATAACGGTCATCTTTCCAGTTATTGTCTCGAATTTTTCCTGACAACAGCTATTTTTTTCACTGAGATTTTTTCCATTGTGTTTTTTTTCCACTGATTTTCTCTATTGTGTTTTTTTACAAGCTACTTTTTCCACGGAGATTTATTCCATCCATTGTGTTTTTTCAAACTACTTTTTTCACGGAGATTTTTCACTGTAATTTTTTCAACTGTGCTCAAAAATGTTCAATCTTTGGAGATTACCAGCCACTGAGATGGATTCATTTTTGTTCTTCCAAGAGAAAGGTATCCTGCCTTCTACAAGTGTCCGAATGGCCATAACATGAGCTTATATATGCATAGCTCAGACAAACAATGGCGTTGCAATATTCGAGGCTGCACTACAAAAATTGGAATTCGTAGAGGAACTTGGTTGGAAGGGTCTAGAATTTCTCTTTTAACAGCAATAAGATTTATATATAGTTGGTCTCGGAAACTAACTTCCTTAGATTGGGGAGAACATGAACTCGGAATTTCAGGCAAAACAGTCATAGACTGGAACAACTACATGAGAGAAGTCTGTACTAATGCCATGCTGCACCGACAAAATGCAAAGATCGGAGGTCCGAATAAAATCGTAGAGATTGACAAGAGTTTATTTTCCAAGAGGAAAAATCACGCTGGCCGTATTCTCCCCGAGCAGTGGTTGTTCGGTGGTGTTTGTAGAGAAACAGATGAGTGTTTCATAATTCAAATTCCAGACAGGACAGCTAGAACTCTCATGCAAGCCATTTCACAGAACATTCAACAGGGTTCAATAATTTATTCGGACTGTTGGAAGGCTTATAAGACCAATGAACTGACAGAAGCCGGTTATTATCACTACCAAGTAAACCATACTTATAATTTCATCGATCCAGAAACAGGAGTGCACACACAAAATATCGAGAGACTGTGGGGTTCTGCCAAATGGCGAAATAAACATCAACGTGGGACAGCAAGACAACATCTTGATAGTTATCTTGCGGAATTTATGTGGAGACGGTTACATAAAAATGATGATATATTTTTAGCAATTCTGAATGACATTAAGGAAATGTTTCCATCTGCATAAAAAGTGTGTTAAGTAATCTGTCTTATTTAGTATTATATTTGTTAATTTTTTTTTTTTTTAAAAAAGGGGGAAAGCAGTTTCATCCAACTACCAGCATACATTGCAACCAAGTGTTTTTCATTTGTCCGTTTGATTTTTGGAGGGAAATTTGTTTTACAGATCCGCCATTTTATGGGGTTTATACTACAAGGTAAGTGTCTTACAAATATAAATAATCTGTCTTTTTTTTTTTCCAAATATAAGTAATTTCGTTTTTTTTTTTTACAAGTATAAATAATCTCGTTTTAAATTTATGTTTATGAATCAAAAAAAAAGTTATCTTTAGATTATAATTTTTACCTAAAACTAGCAATGAATTATAAACGCAGTCATAGCTAAATGTTCTATTTTTTATTCTTTTACGTAATTTTGTAATTAGATACATAAAGAAATCAAACGGACAAATGAAATAACTTGTTTTTAATAATGTTTAAAAAAATTGCTAATTAACCAAAAATATTCCTAAATAAGGTAAATACATATTACTTAACACACTTTGATTCCTGTTATTTTGCTATTTGTATATATTTTTATTTTGTGCTTTAGTGCTGTATATATGTATTGCTGTATATATTGTTTTTTTGCTGTACACGTTTGGTTTGGTGCTGTATATATATTGTATTTAGTGCTGTAAATAGTTGTTTTTATCGAGATAGATCGCATATTGATGTTTAGTGCTGTAAATAGTTGTTTTTATCGTATATATTTAGTTGTTTTTATCGAGATAGATCGTATATATTCTGCTATATATATTGCTGTTTAGTGCTGTAAATAGTTGTTTTTATCGAGATAGATCGTATATATTCTGCTGTATATATTGCTGTTTAGTGCTATAAATAGTTGTTTTTATCGTATATATTCTGCTGTATATATTGCTGTTTAGTGCTGTAAATAGTTGTTTTATCGTATATATTTTGCTGTATATATAGATGTTTTCATCGAGAAAGATCCGTGTACACGTTATTTTGGCCTCATTAGAAACGGCGGATTGATACCAATGTGAATAGGCCGTCCCCCCCCCCACCTATCTCCCTACGTTGCAGGTTTAGTTCCGAGTACCCATAATTATTGCTTAATTTTAGCATATTTACTTATATCTTAAATAACTAATATTCAACCATTGATGATGATGAATAATCACACTTAACCAAGACTACACTTAATGAAATATATACGCCTCGTTTAATAAAACAAACTAATATTTATTACTACATTTCTAACATATACATAAAAATTTCTAGATAAATATGAAAATTGACATGAATAATAATAATAATAATTGATTATATAACAATCCTCAGATTAATTTTAAGTTCTTCCCCCTTTCCCTTCAAATGTATTTTGTATTAAGTTGGACGTCACATTGACCATGATTTTCACTCCATGAGAAAAGTATTTCAGAAAAAAAAATATTATCTGCTCATTAGCACACATACTTTAAAAATCCAACATGTAAATAGAATGTAAAAAAAAAATGTTAGTAAAATTGAAAGAGCAAGTTTTAGAAACAAGTTTTAAATTATTTTCTCCCCCCTCTCTTCTACCTCTGAAATGCTATACTTAATGAAACAAACTAATCTAATATTCTAACACTACTTGTTACTCCACATTCACTCGCAATTATACACATATAAAATATCATTATGTATGTGCGTGTTTTATCCCATGATAACAAAATATTATTTAAAACCAAAATAATAATATATTAGTTAAAACTAAAATCATAATACCATATAAAAAAAAATTGTTTTACACATTAATATTTTTTATAACTGTAACATTAATAAACAAATAATTTTCATACATTCAAGATCATTTATGAAGCTCAAAGTTATTATTAGTAAGACATTCTTGTTTTTAATCGATCTGAATAGTCTTTAAAAGTTCTTTAAATAAAATATACCACTTCATTGCTAAAATGTTTCTTAAGACTGATATCATAAAGAAAATAGATATAAAAAGTCATATTACCGATCTTTTGTTTGTGGCGAATTTCCAAGGGTTCAAACTTGTCTTGTATAATGTCTATATTTCTGCAGCTACTATTTCCGTTTTATGTGGGAACAATCTCTTTCTTGAGGTGTATAACTATTTGATGATGATGACTCTATTGAGGTTATTTGCTTTAGTGGACAATTTGGAAATCATTATATTAAATTTTCTTCTCTTCCTGTCAAGCATGTGGATGAAATACAGCAGTTGTTTTCCCATTTGTAAATTTTCTTGAGTTTAAAATCAGTTGTGGTAACAATTAATTGGACTTGATGATTAATATTTATCAGTAGATTAATTCATCTTCTTTGAATGCAGGTGAATGCTTTCTTCCTTCTATTAAAAACATCTTATTTCTCTGGTCAGTTGAAAGGTGTAGAATATTATTTTAGACACAACATCTTTTCTTTCCTATGTGATGTGCAGCTTCCTCCAGATGGTCAGCAAAAATGGGACATACATATAATTTTTCTAGCCAGACATTTCTTATATTTTCAGCATTCAATTTAATAGTTTAATAATCTGAATCAATCACAATAATCCTAATAATAATTCAAGACAGCTTTTTATATCCAATTTTTAGCTAACTTAACCAATCAGAGATAGCATCACTTGCTATTTTTGGACAAATTTGTTTTAATTAGATCTCTAATTTATTTTCAACTAAATTATTTTTCAACTGAAAAGTTTAATCCTTTTCCCAGACACTTTTGTTTAAAAAAAAATAGACTCAATCCTTATTTCCTTTCTTTTCTCTTTTTAACATCCAGGTAACATTTCAAATCTTTGAGCTTCCTTCTTTAGATCTTGAGATAAGACAATTTCAAAATTAGAATTCCCACCCAAATTAAGCTCCCAAAGTGGCAAACAATTATTTACAAAAAAAAAAATTGCTACAAAGATCGATATCTGATTAAACAGATTTCCTCTTTTAACAAAAAATTGTACAAAAAAAATAATTTGACAGATTTAATCCTTCCTTTTCTTTCAATATTTAGGAAATGTAAATTTCTGTATGTAATGTACACACATCCTTCATTCTTTCAAATCATTCATAAACTAACATTAAATAATATAATTGCTAGCTTAGTAATTATAACCCAATTATTTAATTAAATCTGTAACTTTTAAATCCCACTTATAATTAAAGAAAAGCAAAATAAAAGTATAGAATAAGACATTAAAATTGATCAAGCACAAGTTAGTTTTAAAGAAAGTTAAAATGTTGAATATTTGAAATATAAAACAATTAAATAGCTTACACATACACTGCCTATATGTATGCATTATAACTTTGCTTTTTAACAGAAAAACTAAATATTAAATAGTTTAAATGTGTGTATTACCTTTCTATCAACACACAAACAAATAAAGCATATAATTGTTGACCCATTCTCTGTCTAAAGTGTTTAAGATTTTGATCTGGTAGGGTTTGAACTTGGATTCCCTACAGCTTCTTTTATGGTTATATAAAATTGTGATGATGATTCTTGGTTTACCTTTTCTACATGCACATTATTATAAATTTATCTAGTGACTAAATTGTAATGGCACAATACATTTATTAATATTTGAGACAGGAACGAAAAAAATATATATAATATCAGATGCTCTGTAGGGACTTGCAGGGTGTGGTAATTTCAAAAAAAAATTTTCTTCAAAAAAAATTTTCCAAAAAAAAAAATTTCACTTTCAAAACCTATGTTGTCCACTGCCATTTATCACCATCTCAGGTATGTAGGTGTTTGTTTCGAAGCTCCACGATGGGCAGCCAAACCCGGATAAAAAAAAATACACTGTACCGGTCAGAATTGTATGTTCATCTAACAAGAATTAGGACCTAAGCAAAAGTACCTAGAGTTCAATCATATACAAGATACACAGGTCAGGGATACTCAAGAACTCCGCCCTATTGCCCACTTCCCAAGTCTATCACATTACAAACAACATTTCTGATGATAGCAGCCTACTCTTCAATTTACTCCGGCCCAGGAAGGTTCAGCGAAGACACAAGAGACTTACGGCTTAACTAATTGATAACGCAAAGTAATGATAGACGTGCACACACAAACCAACAAAAATATCCAAAAAATAGCTTATCAAATGTGAATTTATTAAATGTGATATTAATAATAATTGATTAATCATGTGAATCACTAGATATGGAGATTTACAATGAATTAGAACATATATATCTTAAACACTCAATTTAGGTTTCACTTATGGTTACTTGGGCATGCAATGTCAAACCGGATAACATAACAAGGTTTGATGGATATGCACCAATAAATATACATAATGATAACTTAATTATTTGAAATCCGTGGCTTAGTATGCTAATGTGATTTAACGGGTTGATATTACTCACGCTATGATATTTCTAAGTTAAGGAAAATAACCCATGACAATAGCTTTTAGAATGAATGCTTATAAGATTTTAAATTACACAGAATATGATCAAACTTAATAACGGTACAAAGGTTTGTTTTATTCAACATATGATTACATTTGGATTTCAGGGAAGGTACATTAATTATAAATCAATTATTTTGGAACCTTATGAGATAATTCATTTATTTCTTATCTGCGAAGAGAAATAGGAAAAATATGATCATTTTGATATTATCGTGCGAGTCTACATTTATAGATTTTCTCAATAGTTAATTAATGATGTATTAATAGCAATTGAATGAAGGATGGGTAGCGCTAATAAGCGATAATGTATATATACTAAAGTTAATTAAATTTAAACTATAACGAGAATTTTGGGATGACTTAGGGAACTTATATCATTACGGCGTATAGACATCTGAACCATATGAAAGGATAAGAACGATAACATATGAACCGCATGATAAGGCCTGAGTGGACGATGAGCTTCATTTATTTGGGAGCGAAGAAAATTAATCTTATCCGCATTTGTGACGGATAGCATTGGGAATTGGTTGGCAAGATACTATGGTTCCAACTCATAGGGTGCTAACCTATAGCAGCGCTTACATAACCTAAGACAATCTGTAAGAGTTGGGGCCTCCACGCTCTGTCGAGAATTGTGCTTTATATAAGTATTCCATTATCGAGAAAACACATGACGTCATTTCTGAATTAGGAATGTTATCACCGGGACACGTTACGAAAGCTGTCAGGTTTGATTTACCCTGATTTATACAGCCTTAAAATACTAATTAAGTCTAACGTAATGAAATAATGATCTAAAAGCAGTCCCAAACGGGGCATACAACTTACTTAAAGAGTATATTCAGTATCTTAAGGATAAATATTAAAACATTAAAAATCCTTCGCTAAACGCATATTAACCCACCCGAACTAAGTGACTTAAATTATCGTTAGATGGCGGGGTAATTTATAAAATGAATCATCTAGACATAAGGATCTGAATCAAAGTTATGTAATACTCAATTTTCATCATGTTAATCAATAGCATGGAGCAATAGTAAATCATTTATTTTAAATAGTAGTGAAAAGCATAGTATTCATTATTAAAACATAGTTTAGGAAAATCTCTCGATCGGGTGAATTTTATAATGTGAATACTCTTACGTTTACGATTAAATATTCTGCAATGGCAGAATAGCAAAAATAAATAGGATTGATTCGCCAGATCGAGTTATTAGCATACTAAAAATTGATATGATTTGCATAATATTAAATAACATTGCCGCATTAAAATAAAAATACAAGGAGAGTGAGAACCTAGTAATCGAGTTTAGAAAGTGAGAATTACAGTTGAAATATACAACAAACAGAAATAATAAAACAAAGAAAAGAGGTCATTATTTAGGCAGTTAATCAGCTTAGCACCACCGATCATGAAATAAGTAATTACATTTTTACATTAGGAGAAATTTCAGAACTAAAAATATTACACTTATATTTTACAATAGAAAAGGTTATTAAGATGAAAGTTTGTTTATACGGCAAGGAATTACCTTTCTTTCCGATGAATTTCCAGCCGGGTGCGCACGTGTTGATTCCATGTTTGATAAAGGAATTAATTTATTACAAATTGATGAAATTAAGGTTTCAGTCCATTCTTTATTCAATATTAAGTTCATTTTGGCAGCAATTGATGAACGATGGTTTCCGAGTATTTAGGCATCGGTTAGATTTTTGGAGAGATCCGGGGAAGCCAATCTATGTTTTATTAGCCCATCATGTTGCCGTTCAGAGGGGCGTGACTTCCCCTTAGCAATGCGTTAGAAAAATGACATGTCTCCTCTTTTTAGTTAGAAAATGTGGTTGCATTTATACTCGTTATCACCGCCGCTGGGTAATTCCTGGATGCTTTAATAACTACAATGATACAGCATATTTTGGACTACAGATGAGATTAAGTTCGAGAGTCGGTTTTGGTCTACTTTAAGCTGAAAATAGACCTGCGGAATCAACGTTAACTAATCATGACGCTTAAATAAATCTATATTACAATAAAACAAATTTCTTTTATAATTTGGAAGACGGTAAGTCTTTTATTTACTAATTTTACGTTCCCCTCTCGAACTTTCTCTCTATGAAAATATATGTATGAATAAAATATACATTATGCAACGCTTTAAATTATTAAAGTTGATCTGTTACACACACATACGCACGATTGTTTACCGTAGTGAAAATATAGTTTTTTTTTTTATGCATATTAATTTTAAATGAATTTAAAGTTTACAAATACATAAACAATCACGCGCATTGGTATACCTTCACTCCCCGGTGATCTATAATTAAATGGTTAGGTTTGAATCCATGTTTGGAGGTTTCAAACATTATTAGAGAGTGAAGCTGAATGTGTGCAACAGATTCCGCTTCATAGTCCAGTCACCATTCCCATTCAAATCTTTGACCGAAGAGGTCATGCTCTGCCTCTACATAAAATGACTAAAGCCACAATTCTATGTCTGTATCCAGCGTGGTCATTTAGCTAACAATGTGCAAGCATCAAATTCTCACAATGTGACCAAATGGACAATCAGATCTCTCAATGCACTTGTAATCAAAGTTATACCATTGACATTGACACACATGTACCAACCCACAAGTAGACAATTATCTTCATCCATCCAATACTACTACAACATCCATAAATGTAAATATTTGCCAATAGATCTCTCTATAAACTGAATTGATTATGCCATCATCACACATGTAAGAATCAGTTAGCTAATCACAGACTTCAAGGACAATTTAACATGTACACCAGTTAACAAACAGCATGTTGAGATAGAACTAGTTGAAGACAACAAAACACCACAGCTAGCTGTGACAAACATTAAAATTTTATGCAGTTCTTCAGATACTCCTTCTAAAATAATAAATAAGATTACTATCCCTGTTATTAATAGTCTGAAAACATCCTTTCCATCTATTGAAGACCTCCTTTTAGAAGACAAAAGAAAACCTGAATGGTCACACACAAACCATTTGTCAAAAAAGTAAAAGCTGCCAATTCAGAGTTCAGTCCATTGCTATCATCTGATGACTTGCTCAGCAACTTAATGATCATAAAGGCTGATCCCTTACAACCCAACCATATGTATTAATCTGATTGCAGAATGAATAATGATCAAACACAAATATACAAAATTACACCTAAATGCAATATCATGTGAGCCAGTACCCAAGATCATTTGCATAAAGAAAACAATGCTGAAAAAGTTTATCTTAGTCAATCATAGTCAACAGCTAAGATACTCAAGATTGAATCTTTCCTAATGTCTGATTTCTAATAGTCAACAGTTTGTAAGTAATGAGATCCCTGTAAAACTTCGTCTACTTACATAACCATTATATCTTCCCTCACAATTAACATGAAGTTAAAAATATCAATACTCAATGTCTAAGGTTGAACATAGCTTCAAAAAATCACCAGCTCAACAAATTGGTGGGTACAGATTATGCAGCTACATGTTCTTGATTTCCTTGAAACAAAAATATTCAATGGATATATAAATTAATCCTTCAACTCATCTGAGTAGGAACCGTGTCTGTTCCAGAGATTCATCATCACCATCAGGTGGTACTGGCCAAGTTATTCCCCTAGTCTGCCATTTTACATTATTTAAAATAAACTATATTTTAGTCACATTTCATCATTATAATACAACTCTCAACATAATATATGCTTATATCTCATCTTATCCCACTGTGATCACAAGAATATTAAATGTCAATTCTCTCCTTTCACCATCACCATACCTGGGCATTCTTATAGGTGCTTTTAATATGAACTAGTGTCTTTACCTCTAAATAAAATCATCAAATTGCAATATCATTTATGAGCTTCCACCAAACTCAATTTTATTTCATAACAACCATTATGCCTCTCTCATGGATCTGTACTTCTGCTTTCCCATGCTTCATCATCAAAGTAACCTTACACTCTGCCCTTTCCCTTTCTCAGAGCACTGTACAAATGATTTCACTTGATTTAGGTGTAATACAAACAGTCTCACTTAGCCCCAAAGAACTATTAGAATACATCTCAGAGTAAATACCCTAATTTTCTGTATTCAAAAAGTTATACAATGCTCTACAAATTCAAAGACATGCTATTTGATTCTGTCCAAAGATATACTGCGTACATCAATATATTATCTTTTCATATTAACCATATTCCTCAGATTCCCCCCTCCCTTCAGACTATTAGCCTTGGCAGAAGGCTATACAAAAATTACAATGCATAGACCTGCCTTTGACAACCACAAATAAATAAAAAAACTTACTGTGGTGATAACAATCTTAAAAAATACATATCTACCAAGAAAAGGAAAATTTGTCTCACATAACAACATATATGAACCAAGCCTACTTCCAATGGACTCTGGTTGATCCTTCTACTGGTAGAATTCCCATAACACCTGACACTAGAGGCACAATTAGCACTGGATATAATATAATACAGCCAATATACTTACATTTTAAACAAAAGTTGCAAATCCAGAATGTCTTTATACCACTTTTATATTTCTTTGCAAATCTGAAACAGATACTCCATTTTCTACTACTGAGTTGGCAATCAAACTGCTACAATAACAATACATGTAACCAAGGGTCTCTTGCTAAATGTGTTTCTTCACAGCTTGTCATTTTACACAAACATGAACTTGCAAACTATCACAAAAACTTTACAATATTCTAGGGCTATATCCAAATGCTTTAAGATCATTCAACAAAAAACAGCACCAGTGTCTACTTTATCCAATCTGTGGCTAGTTCCTATTGGACCTTTGGGTATAAAAATTCTTAAAAAAGATTTAAAGGACAGAAAAGAAACACATCTCTCTTATTATCATACATGCAATATGCAAAAAGAATTTTTTACAGCACAAGCAGCACTTATATTTAGGACAATCATGAACTCAGTGCACATATAGGGATCCAGATAAACATGGAGGCTGACTTTTATTAAGCCCCTGTTAATATCTTAATTCACATGCTTAAAGACACATCAATAGCTCACACTTTACTATATGCAATAATTAATTTACTGCCTAGCTGCAAAAACACATAATTCTTAATGGTAGATAATAACACTTCTTTGTCTCAAGTCAAATTATTCCACAAGGATCATCTCTCAGCACTCTATTATTTACTATATACATCAATCTCCTACTAATGTAAATCCAGAAAAGATTTCTGGCCTTAAAATACCACATACTAATTTATACATACCATGCATTGCCTACAGGATGACATCACTGTTTTTTTCACCTCAAAAAAGCAGCTGCCAATCCTACAAAACAACTACAGTGCTACGTTCAAGCTCAAGATTAACATGAACACAATAGCTGCATGATTTTTTTTATGGACACTTGGGAAACAATGGAATGAGGCATAAAATCCAGAATAAATTAAAAGATGCTGAAAGGATTACTACTCTTTCCAAATCCTACCTCTTAATATATTCAAAAGGTTTCTTTTGCAACCAGCTTGTTATTTCAAATATAATCTATTATTCACCCATTATAAAATTTGCAAAGTTTTTTCACTTCCTTGATATTATCATTATATAACAAGCTACTATAATGAAAAAAGAAGATTGCTATCTACACAAAACATCTATTCCTTATAAGAATATACATAATTATAAAAGCTTTTAATATTCTTTTTTTTTAAAAAAAACCCCAGACATTTGAAAGTATTGAAAATAAATTTATTAGAAAACTAAATTTCATACATAAAAAATTAATTTAAATTTGCTCAGCAAGAAAAAAAAAGCTTTTATAATCTACCAAAGTAATTAATATATAAATTCTCTGCTTTTTAATATGGAAATATGCCAACACTTGAAAGTACTCATTTAAATTTAAGTAACTACTTCTTTGTTATGACAAACTTAAATTTACTTTTTTAAATATGTAGATAAGCACAATATATATAATCTTTACTGTCTATGAAAGTATATTAGACCAGTGGTCTTCAACCTTTTCACACCTGCGGACCCGGTAAAAATAAGGATAAGGCTCCGCAGACCAGCAAAAATAAGGATAAGATTTCGCAGACCAGCAGAAGTCTATAGATAAATTCTTAAAGATAAGCATAATTGTTATAACTGATCAAAACAACAATGTTAAATATATAAGATACAATTTTTATATATATATGGAGTTTATATAATAAAAAACTTTTTTTTAATTTTTCTTAGAAAAGTAATAAAAAATTTAATTCTCCCCCCCCCCCACATAAACATCTGTGATAACTAGAAAAACAAATTAATTTATGACCGATTGATTAGATTTTGTTTTAGTCGTTTTCTTTTTTTTTTAATTGGATAAAAATGAGTTGAAAAAATAAATAAAAATTGGCTATATTAATTAAAAGTTTAAAGTTATTATTTATTATTACAAACTTTTTACTGTCAGTCTAGCACGCGGACCTGCAGATAAGGTCTGTGGCCCAGCACTGGGCCGTGGACCAAGGGTTGAAGAACACTGTATTAGACCATTTAATAAAGGTGGAATGTCATCTTTATTGTTAAAATGAGGTTGCATTGACAAGTTTAAAATTCTTGATTGTTATTGATATTGTCTAAGTGTTGACTGTTTTTTAATGTTTACTTACAAACCCATTTAGTCTTGATCATTATTACACTTATTATTTAAGTAATACTTTGTGTGCAATTTGAATTTTATAATTGCAGTTTGTAATGTTATAATTGACTATTTATTTGTCTATATTCAAAACAGGTTATATTTACATGTTTAAAAAGATTTATTTAAACTTCTTTGTATCAATAATTTGAATCTCTGTGGACAAGTTGCAATCTTTAATGTCTATATAAGTATATTATACCATTAATAAAATTGGGAATCTATATTATTAAAAGGAGGTTGCTATGACAACACAATTGTTTGAAATTTTTGATTGTTATTGATTTTGAGATTGTCTAAGTATTGACTGGTTTTTAATTATATATATATATATTGTAACAGTCAGGTTTGTACATTTGCTCAACAGACAGAGTCCAAGCCAGAGAACCAAAAGCTGACCAAGTCGGGATAGTAGTACCCTATGTCTGATCATACCTTAACTCTCTCACTTGTGCTTTCAAGTCAACCCATCGCGAATGACATGCCTGAGGTTACACTCGATATCTCTTTAATCATGTTCCAGAAATAGCAAAGCAGTAAAACATGAGACATTCCCCCCTATTACATATTCTATTATATGACTTAACCAGTGATTCATAAGATAATGAGCAAGTAATGAGACTGAGACAAATTTATATTTCATAAATTTAATATAACATTTAATAAATACTGAAGCATAGCCAGTTGTATATAGCTAGCTCACACGCAGGTGAGTGAACACTAGGGTTATAAAACAATTACAAAGCAATGAGTGGATTCTCAGTGTTAAAAAATAATATTACAAAGCAATGAGTGAATTCTCAGGGTTATAAAATAATATTACAAAGTAATGAGTGGATTCTCAGGGTTATAAAATAATATTACAATGCAATGCGTGGATTCTCTAGGTTATAAAATAATATTACAAAGTAATGAGTGGATTCTCAGGGTTATAAAATAATATTACAGTGCAATGCGTGGATTCTCTAGGTTATAAAATAATATAACAAAGTAATGAGTGGATTCTCAAGGTTATGAAATAATATTACAAAGCAATGAGTGGATTCTCAGGGTTATAAAATAATATTACAAAGCAATGAGTGGATTCTCTAGATTATCAAATAATATCACAAGCAATGAGTGTATTCTCAGGGTTATAAAATAATATCACAAGGCAATGAGTGAATTCTCGGAGTTATAAAATAATATCACAAAGCAATGGACTTTTTAATAAGCTTATGTCATCTGTCATGTTCTAATTCACTCTATGTTTTATATATTTGGAATCGGTTATAGTTAGCTAGAATGATCGATTTGTTGATAAATAAGAGATTATATTATTATTACTAAGTTTAAAATTATATTATAATTACTAAGTTTAAGATTATATTATTAATACATTTAAAATCATATTATAGAGACATTTGCGTGATATATAATTGTTATACAGATAAACACATTAAATCAGATTCTAGATCGGATCAAAACCGAAGTTACTTTCTAGGGAAGTTGAACTGAGACGTGATGGTAGTGGAACGTCAGATTCTAGTGCGTTTGAAACTATAGTATCAGATAAGTGCGCATCGAATGCATTCTTAATTGGGATTTATTACCTAGTAAACGGTTCCCTAACCGATCTGCTTGCTATAATGGGAGGCCTTTTTATTAAGTGAACAGAAGTGGCTTATGAGCCCTCTGGAAACGCTTTGGTTCCGTTAAGTACGAATAATTGTCACATTTGCCTAAACTTTCGAGGCGTGACTTGATGAAATACGAAGAAATGTCGCAGTGGCCTAAACTTTCGAGGCGTGACTGGACGTTGAACAATCTTGAGATGGGCCATTATAGACATAGCAAGTAGATATGCATATTTATGCAAATTAGCACTACATTCGCAACGCTAAATTAATATTTTATAAATTAATTACGCCAGAATCTTAGCTTCTTCCGTGCCACTCCCACCGATCAGTTCATAAATGAGCTTGTTAAATTATATGATAAAGGCGATGAGAATCTGATTCAAAGTTATCTGCATAGCTACTTATCCTCAATTAAACGAAGTTGTAGCATATTTAAGATTTTTTAGAACTGGGAACACTAATTATATGTAGTATAACCTACATCTAATATCAAACTGATTAATAAAATAGGAGTTATAAAATAGCTCACGCAAATTATTGATTTTTAAATAAATTACTCATCTTAAATAATTCGTCAAAATAGACCTTACTAATAATGCAAAAAGGTGTTTTAAATAACGAATGCAAATCTATATTTTAAATAGCTTGCGTAAAATATACTTTTCAGATAACTGGCAAAATACATATTTTAACTCACGCAAATATAATTCTTAAATAATCTGGGCAAAATCTGCGTTTTAAATAATATACGCAATATATGTTTTAACTAACTTTAGCAAACATTTTCATTTTAGATAACTTGAGAAAAAGATGCGTTTTAAATAATATACGCTAAATATACATGTTAAATAACTTTACTTTAGCAAAACATTTTCATTTTCAGTAACTTGAGAAAAAGATGCTTTTTAAATACTATACGCAAATATACATTTTTAAATAACTTTAGCAAAAGATTTTAATTTTAAATAACTTTAGCAAAGATTTTAATTTTAAATAACTTATTCGGGCATTATAAATATCGATTCACTCTAGCATAAATAAGTTTTATTTCAGAAAGGAGTTTTGGCTATATTCTTTATATCGCAATACTCTGATATACTAAAAGTGATTACTCACTCCCCTCCCCCCGATAATTTATTAACACCCAAGACTCCGTTCTGATAAAAACACAGCATAAATCAATAAACATGAACTTAAAACTATAGATAGATGACATAAGAATAAATTGCATAAACAATCAATAAGATGATAATTTAGAAATAGGAATTTGTTGTATGGTTTTATAGAAACTAGACGTTTAGGATTATTTAAAATTATTAATGATCAACGACTACTTAAAATTATTAATGATCAAGCAATAATTAGGAGAGTGTTCTAAGATTTAAACAAATTTAAAGCTTTCATTTAGGATACGTTTTAGTTATGAGATTTAATATTTGTCAGAAAGGATTTACCGGCAAAGTCTCTTGGCTTCTCTTAGGTTGTAGTCTGGATGTGGCTGCGCAAATTTATCTCTGTGGCAGCTTTCCCCATTTCTCTGGTCAGGAACTCTCTAGTCTCTCAGGTAAAGCTTCTTTCTTATTGTGATGGGCATGGTGGTTTTCATTCATCGGTAGCCGCTCGTGGAAGAGCAAACGGCTGTCTCTTTGTCTTCTAGACAACGGTCATATTTGGAGCAGCTTGGATGATAGCTTTTTTTAGATTCAGCTTTCTAAACAGCAGGAACAGTTTTCTTATTTAACTTCAGTTCTGGTCTTCGGAAATAATTTCGACAGCAAGCACAATTTTCACAGCAACAGCAAAAATTAACACGGATGATGATGGATGGATGGAAGAGGACTTTGGTTGCTATTTTGGCCCCTTCTTATCCTATATTTTTGACAGTAGTAACCTCCTACTTTGAGTCATGCCACATCACAAGATGACTAGTTCAAACTAGCCTTTAACCAAATATCCAGTTAGTAAAAATATTAAGTATATCTAAATCTGGACTTGGTAAGACTCTATTGTTTTAATTGACGTCATGGTTAAAAGATATATTTTCAAGAGAATGGTCACAAGCAATTTGTAAAGATTTTTGTATAGATTTATGCCTGACTGAATATTATAATTGGTCTTGGTTATAATTTTTAACTAGGTCAAATTTTGGTTAAAGATTTATTTTTAGAACGAAGTGTTAAAACTGATAAAACTTTCTGCTTGTAATTTTAAACAAACAAAAGAATGGAAAATTATCTAACTTGGTAATTAGTTAAAATGAATTCTGACTTAAATAATTATTTAGAAAGAATATTGAAAAATAAGTCATCATCATCATCATCATCAACCATTATCAATCCACTGCAGGATGAAGGTCTCTCCAAGTTTAATCCATCTTCTCCGATCTTTAGCTTCTCTTCTCCACAACACCCCTGCACATTTTCTTATTTCATCCATCCATCTCACATGTGGTCTCTTTCTGGGTCTTTTACAATCTCTTGGAATCCAGTTGAAAATTTCAATTGTCCATCTATTATCATCTCTTCTAGCAATATGTCCAGCCCAACTCCATTTCAATCTTTTAATTTTTTCAATAAGGTCAGTAACACCTGTTTGTTGTCTTAGCCATACATTGTGTTTTCGATCTCTTCATGTTACTCCCAACATACATCTCTCCATACTCCTTTGAGTGGTCTGAAGTCTCTGTATTGCTCTTCTATTAAGTGTCCAAGTCTCAGATCCATAAGTAAAAACTGGTAAAACACATTTGTTAAAAACCATCCTTTTCAAACACATAGGCATATTTCCTTTTAGTATCAAG
Organism: Epiperipatus broadwayi; assembly: GCA_028023455.1. Classification (NCBI taxonomy): domain Eukaryota; kingdom Metazoa; phylum Onychophora; class Udeonychophora; order Euonychophora; family Peripatidae; genus Epiperipatus; species Epiperipatus broadwayi. The sequence continues at coordinate 18,964 of JAQFVV010014369.1, forward strand.
TTATTTCTACCAAAAGCACTCCAACCAAGTTTAATTCTATGATTAATTTCCTCCATTATGTTTCCATCTATATTAATAATCTGACCAAGGTATTTGTAACTGTTAACTTCTTCTAATTCTTCATAATCAATCTTTATTTTAATATTTTGAGCAAATCGATTAAACATTACTTTAGTCTTTTTTAACATTTATCTTTAGTCCTACTTTTCTACTTTCATCTGCTAACTCCTGCAACATTTCCTGCAGCTCTGAAGCATTGTTTGCAAAAACAATTACATCATCTGCAAAATCTAAATGACTTAAATACTCTCCATTTACTTTCACTCCTTTAGTTTCCCATTTTAATCCACAAAATACTTCTTGCAGCACTGCTGTAAAAAGTTTTGGAGATATGGAGTCACCTTGTCTTACACCTTTCTCAATGTTGATTTTTCCAGTATCATCATGTAATCTAATTGTTGCTGTTGCCTTTTTATAAATATTCTTTAAAATATGACAATATCCTGGATCTATACCTTGATGATCCAATGCTTTAATCACTGAAGAAATGTGTATAGAATCGAATGCTTTTTCATAATCTACAAATCCAAAACATAATGACAACTCATATTCATTTGTCCTTTCTATGACTTCCCTCAATACCTGGATATGATCTATTGTACTAAAACCACTTTTAAATCCAGCTTGTTCTCTTGGTTGGTGGAAATCCAAAGTTCTCTGTAGACGAGTTGTAATTATCTTGGTAAACATTTTATATAAAACTGATAAAAGGCTGATAGGTCTGTAATTTCTAATATCTTCTTTATCACCTTTTTTAAATATTAATATTATTACTGCATTCTTCCAATCTTCCGGTACATCTTTATCATTTAGACATTTGGTATATAACTTTGCTAAAATTGTTTCTATTTCTTCACCTGCTTCTTTTAATATATCAATTATAATTCCATCATTTCCTGGAGCCTTTTCTTTCTTCAGACATTTCATTGCATGTCTCACTTCTTCATTTAAAATTCTGGGCAATTCGGAAGATGTAATAGATATAGGAGGTACTTGTTCTTTACTACTATATAATTCTTGATAAAAACTTCTACCAATTTAATGATGTCATCTCTCTTTTTAGTAATAATTCCATCTTTTTTTCTTATTGCAGATAGAAATTTCCTACCAATACCAAAATGTTGTTTAACATTCTTGAGACTTTTATTTTCTTCTACAGCTTTCCTTGCTATTTCACAGTTATACTTTCTTATATCATTTTCAACTCTTTTCCGTACTATTTTACAAAATTCAAGATATTAAATTCTTTTTAATACATCATTTTTGTATATCTTCATATTTCTTCTTTTCTTTATAAATTCTCTAGTCTCAGTAGAAATTTTATTAGTCAATTGCTGCTTTTTTCTACCAGCTATCTTTGTTGCAGTTTTTAAAAGTGTATCAGTTATTTTCATATTAATTTCATTCAAATCTGAATCATGTTCAAAATCTCCTAACATTTGAAACTGATTTGTAAGTTCTAATTTAAATTCATTAGAATGTTTCTGAAGATTAGGAATATCAACTGTAAATATTGTTTTTCTTAATAATTTTTGTCTCTCTAGTTTTACATTAACATGTAACTTACACCTTACTAATCGATGATCACTTCCTGTATTAAATTTATTAAGAACATTACAATCTTGAAATATGTATTTCCTGTTAGTCAAAATATAATCCAATTCTGCTGTACCTTCATTTGGATGCTTCCATGTCCATTTCCTTTTAACATTTTTCTCAAAAAATGAATTCATAATATAAAGTTTTTTCTTTTTCTGCAAACTCCACAAGTCTATGTCCTCTCTCATTTCTATTACCATAACCAAAATTACCTACAGCAATTTCATCTTTCATTTGTCTACCAATTCTAGCATTAAAGTCTCCCATAACAATTTTAAAATGTTGTTTACTCTGATCAAAAGCCTTTTGTACATCCATATAAAAATCTTCTACTACTTCATCACTATGAGAACTTGTTGGGGCATAAACCTGAATTATCTGCATTTGGTATCTGCTATTAAGTTGTATAACTAATCTTGCCACTCTGTCCGATACACCATCAATCTCCACAATATTGTTCTTCCACTTTTTATTTATAATGAATCCTACTCCACTTGTATTTCCAATATTTGTGCCTTTATAATAGAGCATATGTCCACTTTTTAAATCAATTGTCTCTTCACCTTTTCTTCTAACTTCACAAAGTCCAATAATGTCCCATTTAATATAAGAGAGTTCTTCTTCTAATTCTTGCAATCTTCCTTCACTTGAAAGTGATCTGCAGTTGTAAGTACCTAAATAAAAAGTCATCATCAAATGGCAGCCTGGGTCCACAATCAGGGGATTCTTAGCACCCTCCGCCTTCGGCCACCAACCGCTGCCTTGGTTGGTGACTTTACAGCCTCCTGGGAATAAGGGCCATGCTTTATTTTTGTCTGTCATAATTGTATATATGTATTGGAAAAATATTTATCATTTACACAAACATTCATTCTGCCTTATCAGGCACTGAGAAGAAAGACCATGGTGTTTCTTGATCTTAAACTCAGAGGTAAAAAGCCAATAAACTCACCACGCAGGCTAATGCGTGTTGGTGAGCAGCCCATCCATGTTCGTATACTATATGAATAATCACATAGTAATAACAGCTGCAACGACAAGAACGTATGGAGTGGACATTAGGAATTTGCCCTGCTCGGTTCCTTTAAGGCCTCCAAGAGGAATCAAAGGGTCTCCTTTCAGTTAATAGCATATTAGATATAATATATGCTGACTGTAAGTTAAGTATAAATTAAGGAAAATAGATCTATAGAGTTAATAATATTATTAAATATTTAATAAAAGAAAGATAGTTTATACAATTATAAATAAAATGATAATACATATTAGGTCAAGGAAGATACAAAAATTACATTAGTGCAAAAATAAGTAATATTATAAATTTAAACTTATTATGCTGCTATATAGATAAATTTTAATTATACAGTTTTGTTTATTTCAGTTTTAACAAATTTAATGGAATATGCTCGTATATAAATACTTGAGACTATAATTTTATATTTATAATTAGTAAGGACGATTATATATACGCACATACTCGCAATATTATAAGGACAAAGTTTTTAAAATTTAAGAAATACACGCCATCTGAGTACAACAAATATATACTATTATCGAAGATAATAGGTGAAACAGATGTAACTGTTTCAATATATATTATAATAAAAAAAAAATTCATTTATAGCTCAAATTAGTTGCATTACAAAGCTGCATAGTAAAAAATGTTTAATAAAAAATTTTCTGATAGGTATATTAGCAGATTTATATGATTGCCATATAAGTATATGGCATATTAGATATAATATATGCTGACTGTAAGTTAAGTATAAATTAAGGAAAATAGATCTATAGAGTTAATAATATTATTAAATATTTAATAAAAGAAAGATAGTTTATACAATTATAAATAAAATGATAATACATATTAGGTCAAGGAAGATACAAAAATTACATTAGTGCAAGCAAATGAATATGATGTGTGTAATTTTTAATATATATATATATTGTGCCACTCAGATTTTCTTTTTGGATGAGGATTTTAAGAATTAATTTTCACATTCTTAAATTAAATTGAATGGCAAATCTAAAAATGTTATTAAAGATTATAAAATACTAAAATTAAGAAAATTAGAAAACAATTTTCAAAAGTTGATTACAATATTTTTTCTTATATGTTACTGGAAGTAAAGGAAAAACTTTTTTTAAAATTATATAATCATTTACAAAATAATTTAAGGAATGAAGAAAATATTTATGAAACAATTTATTGTAAGAAAATAGAGTACTTACATATTAGTCCTGCAATAGAGGAAATGATATGCTTTTTCACAGCCATAATTAACATGTAACCTTGTGATCACATCAAATAAACCCTTGTGGTCATATCAAATAAACCCTGCTATCTATATTCTGATCTCTTTCAATGTGTTGTTTTTCTTTATGATAATTTTACACTCATGGTTGTCCAAATTTTGTTGTAACAAGATCTTTAATGCAATCAATTGCATTCCTTTTAACTACATTTTACTTCATTGTGTTCATAGTTTTTATTCCACAATTTTTACCCATTAATGAAGTGAATGCTGTTTATATTTTAAAAAAAAAAAACAAAATTGGAGAATCTAACAAAGCTGAGCAAATTCTTCCTGAACAATGAATGTTTGGCAGCTTATGCAGAGACCAATGGATGTTTTATCATGACAATTAATGATAGAACAGTGGCAGTTCTTATGGAAGCTATTAAACAAGATGTGGAAAAGGGATCAATGATTTATTCCAACTGTTGGAAGGCTTATAAAAGTGCTAAATTATGAAATGCCAATATAATCATTTTTATGTGAACCACAAATACAATAATGTGTTGGGTATGTGTGCATTTTGAGAAAAAAAATAAGCATTTTATTTTTAGTCTCCATTTTGGGGAAAAAATTATCCACTTAAAATAAAGTAAAACCAGTATTGCAACATGTTTTTTTTGTGATAATTTTACACTCTCGGTTATTATCCAGATTTCATTCTGACAAGATCTTTAGTGCTATCAATTTCATTTATTTAACTACTTTTATTTCATTTGTATTTGTAGTTTTGATTCAACAATTTTTAATTTCACAAATACAATCACATGTTAAGTAAGTGTGCATTTTGGGAAAAATATAAATTTTACTTTTAATCTCCATTTTGGGAAAAAAGTTTATTTACTTAAAATAAAATAGAACTGGAAAATTGATTGCTTCATCATGACAATTCCTGTTATATATTACACAATAAGTACTGTATGTCTATAATTTGTGGTTTTTTGATAATATTTTAGACTATTTTTGTAATTTAGTGATTGTTTTGTTTGTATTTAAGGTAACATTTAGGAACTGCATAATTGTCTTGTTATATTTTATATATTTTTGTATGGCAAATCAATATTTTTACAGTTGTTAAAAATGTACTTTTTAAGATCGATAATTTAGGTGAAATTCACATTTTTAGTAATGTTGAAAATTAATAATCCACATCATATTTTATATTTTTTGTACAAAAAATGCACTATCATGTGTTATATTGTAATATTTAAACAGCATTAAACTGTTGCACGTGCGCATTGGATTATTTCCAAAGTGCACGTGCAACAGTTTAATGCTGTTTAAATATTACAGTTTATAAACATCGCACTATATAAAATAATTGACTTATCATGTGTTATATAAATGTCCATTTTGGGAAGAAATTTTTAGTTTAAGACTTCATTTTGGACCAAAATATGTCATCTACTTAAAATAAAATAGAACAGATAAATTAATTGTTTTATTGTGATAATTCCTGTTATATATTACACAGTAAGTACTGTATGTGTATATTTTATGGTTTTTTTTTATATTTTAGACTATTTTTGTAATTTAGTGATTGTTTTGTCTGAATTTAAAGTAATTTTTGGGAATTGCATAACTGTCTTGTCATATTTTACATATTTTTGTATGACAAATCAATATTTTTACTGTTGTTAAAAATGTATTTTTTAAGATCAAATTAAGTGAAATTCATATTGTTAGAAATTACTATTCCACATCATATTTTTATATATTACACAGTAAGTGCTATATATATATTTTAGAGATTTTTGGTAATATTTTAGAGTATTTTTATAATTTAGTAATTGTTTTATTATTAGATCTGCAGTACCTTTTCATATATATATTCAGGCTGCTGATAACTTTGTAAATCTTGTACACATGGTTCATTTTGATGAATTTATCATTTTAAGTTGTAGACGATCCATGTGTACATGTTATTTTGGTCAGATCAAAAGATTAAAAAGTTGCCAGCAAATTGATCTGAATTTGAAAAGATTCTGCAGGTCTACTACGTAAGTACCAAAAATAGATATCAAACTTGTAATTATATCTTGATAAATACATCTTTTCATAAAAATCCTGATATACATAAATAGACTTGATTACATGTTAGGTATTAAAAAACATGTTGTGTAATCATATAAATAGGTCAGAAAAAACAACAACAGTCATGTAGTCTAAGTTTTGACTCAAGAAGGAATCAGTGCAGATTAATTCCTTAAAGGTAGGGGGAACCACTAGTTAAATCAGTTCTCCTAGAATAGTTTGGATATTCATACTTTTTGAAATATATTAAAGTATTTTTCAATATTCCCTTCACCACAGCAAATATGTCATTAGCTAGCATAAGACTATTTAACATGGCTAGATACTAAACTACTTAATTTGGCTCAATGCTAAACTTTAAGCATGCTGATCAATAGTTTTGGCCTATGCAGTCATTGATGTTGCATATAATGTGAGGTTGCCTGCTTTAAAGTAGAAAGCCATGCCATAATGAAAGAAATAGACTTTGCCATAAGTCCTACTGTCTACACTTTCTATCAGCATCAACACCCAAAAAGAATTATTATATTCAAGACTGGTGTTAAAGATTTGCATATGTAATAAAGATATAATAGCTGCAGAAAACCATGATGTAATTAATACCTAACTTAGAAAATTTAAGACATTTGATAAGATCTTATCTTTATATCTATCCTTAAAGTCTTAATTTTTAATATTTGTAACTATTATTATTTTTTAATCTTGTCAATTTTTTGTCTTTATATTTATTTGGTAGCAGTTGCAAAAATATAAGCAATGATTTCATATTTTATTTAATTATTATAAATAATTTGTTAGCTTATTTTTTTATTAACTAATATGTTTGTTTTTGCTTTTTAAACTCATACCAAACATATGCTTTTAATAGTCAAAATAAGAGTCATAGATCACATGACCCTATTCTCTTAAGATTGTAAGTTATTAACAGTGAGGATTGCCAATTCTGCAACAATCTTTGTGTTAAATGCTTAGCCTGAGAAAGCATTTAAAATATCTCTGTCAGGAACCCCCTCCCCAAACCCCTGACCATAGTTTCATGCTTTAGCACTCCTCATAGAGGTGTCAGGGTAGGTTCAGACACTAGATCTAAAAATACCAACCCAAAACCAGCATTTAACTAAAAGTTATCTATTGATTGGAAAACTGAAATTTTCAGACACCTACAAGTCTTCAAACCCAGCTATCCAACTCAAATAGCGATATGTGGCTGATAGATCTTCAGCCATACCATATATTAGTAGTCTTAGCAATATAACATTGCATAAGACTTAAGTCAGAGACTATAAATAGTCAAAATAAGAGTCATAGATCATATGACCCTATTCTCTTAAGCTTGTAAGTTATAAACAATGAGGATTGCCAATTTCTCAACAAACTTTGTGTTAAATGCTTAGCCAGAGAAAGCATTTAAAATATCTCTGTCAGGAACTCCTCCCCAAACCCCTGACCATGGTTTCATGCTTTGGTACTCCTCAGAGAGGTGTCAGGTGCAGGGATAAACTGTAATAATTTTTAAAAAAAATAATATTTAGAAAGTTTGGCATTTAAAGATTAATTTTAAATTAAATATAAAAATAGAAATAAAAAATAATTTTGAAATAATTATATTTTACTTAATCTTTAATGTTAAGTTATTTGATCATCATTTTCATCAACTTAGTGTTTACAATAAATTGTATGTATGCAATTTGTTAACTAGTTCATAATATTTATATTTATTCCCACATTTAAAAATTTGTTACATTTGATGGCCCCAAATATAACAGAGTTTAAGAGAGAATTAGTAAAAATGAATAATTAGAGATGGTTAATACAAGCACACACACGCACATATATATATATATCATCAACCATTAACAATCCATTGCAGGATAAAGGTCTCTCCAAGATCAATCCCTCTTCTCCGATCTTTAGCTTCTCTTCTCCACATCACCCCTGCATACTTTCTTATTTCATCCATCCATCTCACATGTGGTCTCTTTCTGGGTCTTTTACAATCTCTTGGAATCTCGTTTAAAATTTCAATTGTCCATCTATTATCATCTCTTCAAGCAATATGTTCAGCCTAACTCCACTTCAGTCTTTTAATTTTTTCAATGAGGTCATTAACACTTATTTGTTCTCTTACACATATATTGTGTTTTCAATCTCTTTTCTTGTTACTCATAACATGCATCTCTCCATACTTCTTTGAGTGGTCTGAAGTCTCTGTATTGCTCTTTTATTATTAATGTAACTACTACTCTGACAATGATGATCAAAATAGCCTAACTTTGAAAATTATGTTAAGTGTTGTTATTTCAAAAAAATTTTTTTCATGATTCAATTTAAAATAGTTAATACAAACATATATATATATATATAATTAATGTAACTACAATCCTGACAATGATGATCAAAATAAACTAACATTGAAAATTATGTTAAGTGTTGTTATTCCAAAAGTTCTTTTTTTTTTCTTGATTCAATTTAAAATTAATCTTCAGGTGCCAAACTTTCTAAATAGAAAATTGGCTTCTAGTTATCTTAATATTGCTGAATGCCCCTGTGAAATCATGCAATCTATTGGGAGATATTCAGAGATAATGATACTAATTTAAAATGATGCTTATCCATGTTAAGATATTCAAAAGTAAACTTTCTATGGTGCCTGAAAATAAATTATAAATTGAATGGAAAAAAAATTAAAAATATTTTAGGAATAACTGCACTTAACCTTCTGCACTATATTATTGGATCATCATCATCAGAGTAGTAGTTATCTTAAAAGTTTATATGTATGTCTGTGTGTATATATATATGTATATAATTAAAATTACCCCAAATCCAAAATTCAACCAGACCAGCCAAGAAATAATAATAAAACACAACCAATATATATGTAAAATTAAAATTACCCCAAATCCAAAACTCAACCAGACTAGCCAAGAAAATAAAATCAAAAACACAAACAATGTTTATATATATATATTTTACAGAGCAAAGAGGGTGCTATGAGTACATAGCAATACATCAACATCCCCATTCATCACAAATAAAAAATGAATAATCAAAAGAAACAAATATAAATGAAGAAATATAAATAGAGCATAAGAATTAGTTTGAAAGAAAACAAGTTAGTATAACAATTATAATATTAATTGTAAGCTATAATATGTTATAATAAGCTACCAATAATAACAATTATATCACCAGCATTAGACATAAATAATCAAGTCATATCTTACTACTAGATTTGAAATGATATTCCATAGTCCATGCAAGCTTAGAACATGATATACAAACACTTATTCACATGTACATACTCAAGTAATAAAGTATAATATTAAAAAATGCCGAGATCCTAATACATGCTGATCATTATCAGTCCTTTTTCCATTGGAGCCATGAGTGTACTGGTGAACTATAAAGTAAATGTTTTCTAAAAACATTAAAATTGCAATGAATAAACTTTATAAGTTATGTTGAATACTGCACCATACAGAGAATTATCTGGATTTCCAAACACAAATATAAACCCTCACATATGAATAAATTTACTGTTATTTGTCTAGAACTAGCTCAAGGTCACAAAGAATGTAGGTGCTGTGACAGTGAGCAAGACTAAGTATAAATGTATATGCTTAAGTATTTTAATTGAAAGTCTTATTGGGATAATTTACAAATCCCTAAAACATTATGCTATTATGAAATCAGTCACACACATGGTCAATTGGAATAAGACCTTAAAATTATTATTTTTTTAGCAATTATTTAATAAATTAACTAATAAATAAGTAAAAAAATTGACAAATGACATGATAATATGATAATTCCAACTTTCATACATTTTATCAAAAAATATAATTTCCTTAGCAAGTAATCTTAACTTATTGTTAATTTTTACTAATTTAACCTTAACTTTAAATAAAATTATTATTTTTTCAATGATTGAAATTGTAAAGCAACATTTGAAAGATTAAAAGTTAAATTAGCTAAGATCCTATTTATCTTTTCTTATGAAGATGAAATGATCCTACTTAATTACATGTTGAAGGGAAAATAAAATAGAAATAAAAATATATATTTCAAAAAATAAATAAAAAACAAAGCAAGAACTACAGGCAAGATTGCTTAACACGATTATAAGAAATTGTAGGAATGCCCTTAAGAAAGAAAAGAAATGCCTCTTAAACATAACATCCAATAACAATGAACCTTTGTGGATTGTAGGCAAATGCGACAAATTTGAAAGGAAATTGGCAGTGAGTTTTGAGAAGAAATTAAATTTCCTAGCACGTAAACAGAACATAAACATAACGAATACGGGAAAAAGAGAGGCATTTGTCAATTTGTCTAATATTTGCCACCGGAAGTCGAGTCTACTTTAGCATTAGGACCTAAATTTTCGGAGGATCTTGGACACAGCCGAAAATAAGGCTCATAGCCGACATTGAGGTGGGGTTGATTATCAACCCACGTAGAGAACATGTCATCGCAGCAGTGACTAAATCCATTAGAAACAAACATTTAAAGATGATGGGGACAACAGGGGAAAGTTTATAAATAGTACAAAAAAGTTCCTCAATGACAGCAACATTAAGTGCATGAAAGAGACAAAGGCAGCAGGTTTGTCTTTATGAATGATGCGGATTTCAAAATAAACACACAGATACAAAAATTGAAATTTGAGGACATCACATCTTTCAACAATATAATAAATAGAGAGAAGTTTATCATCACAATTTTGCATGCACACAAAGACAAAGGCCTAAACAGAGCCAAGTATTATAAAATATACCCATCTGCAACCGTACAACCGAGAATTTTTGCAATGCAAAATTGCATAAACAGGAAGTACCTCTGAGGCTAATGTTGGACTTTGACAGCGTCCACTATTTCAATGTGGCCAAATTGGTTAATGACTGGTTGATTGAATATATAGGGTTTGGTTCATGCACAATTAAATCATCGTTTGAATTTGTGAGCAAAATAAAAGACGCAACGATTCCGCATGAATTTAGGATGGCAGCAGTGGATGTCACAGAGCTATACGGCTCCATTGACAGACAATTATCAATCAGAATAATAGAACATGAGTTATACAGCAAGGAGTGCCCGGCTCTCAAAGCATGATTTATTGTGCATTTCATGAAATGGCTGGACGGAAATATTTTGGCGTCATATGAAAACAAATGGTACAGAATGAACAACAGATGGCCTATGGGACTCCCCATTAGTGGCATCATTTCTAGCATTGTGCTAGATCACTTCCAAAGTACCAGTCAGCAGTGCCAAACATAATTTATAGCAGATACGTAGACAATATATTCTTGGCAGCACCTGAAAATGCTATCACAGAGATTTTACATGCTCCATACTCTTTCCAACCTCATATTTAATTGCACACACGAAGACAAGCAAAACATGGTCAGGTATCTGGATTTGAAAATTAAGAGAGAGAATTTTAGCATTTGTTTATTCCATGATAATTAAACCCTTATGCATCCGAGGCTACATCCATCCGCTCTCAAAATCCCCTAAAGCACACAAACTTGCAGGGCTGTCTGCCTTCTTATTTCACAATCACCACCTGTGTAAATTGGAGTCAGACAGGAAAAACAACATTACCAGCTACATCAGGGACTTAATAAGCATGGGTTTTGATCACAAAACAATAACCAAAAGGATTGCAAGCTTTCATAAAAGACTGCAACAAAACACAAAAGATGACAGACAACATCTAATTATACCCTATATACCTACAGTAGCTAAAAATTTCATTAAAATATTACAGAAGAAATTCAAACTCAGATTCAGAACCCCTCCAAACACAAATAGACTCATCAACAATACTAAAGACAGAAGAAATATAGAAGAAACCCCCCATGTCATTTATAAAATTGTGTGCCCGCAGACAGGATGTGATTCGGTGTATTATGGTGAAACTCGGGCCACAGTGAGCAATAGACTGGCTCAGCAGGAGAGGGCAGCTCAGTATTTGCTGATCATCAGCAGGAGCAAAGCCATAGATTTGAGCCATCTAAAACCAACATCGTATGCACAGAGAGGAACGATGTCAAGAGGAAGATCAAAGAGGCATGTTACATCACCAGTGATGCCATGTCAATCAACAGAAAAGACACATGCTTTGCGGTCTTGACTGTAAGGGCTCCGAAAGCACTAAGTCCATAAAATAGAAGCTTACTAATAATAAACTTATAGTTTCACTCAGTTATTAATTTTAGCTTATCAGTAATAAAAATTATTCATTATTACCAATTTTTACTTATTTTAAAAAATTACTTATAAGTGTAGATGTCAAGATCCACCTTACAATGAAATTATAATATCATTTTTTTTCCTGAGAGACCTTCTTTAGTAGTTGTAATTTCAATTTTTTTTCTTGTTAGTTTTTTCTTTCTGTAAGCTGTTAGCACATATTTCTAAGGTAATTACACATTTAAATTTATTCAATAAAATATTTTCAGGTTTTAAACAGACTGAATCTCTCCATTTTTTTCAGTATACTAACTTGCATGTTGGGATGACACATAAATTGTATTTAATTTTTTTTTTTTAATCTATTGATTTTCTGATCAGGCTAACATATATAATGAGCTAATCATTAAATTCGATGGAAACAAAACTTGTAGATTACTTCAGGGTTATTCTACACCTTTTAGTGAAAATGCTACATTGGGATATTTAATGATCCTCAGCTTCTAAATGAAACTTAGCACATAGTTTTTCTCAAATCCATTTTAAAAATCATTTTAAAATTAGTAGAATTCTAACATCAGACTACAAAACTATTTTTCACTGTTATCTTCACAGCTGAATTACTTTTGATATTGTTTCTGGTATTATCTTGTGCAAACATTTTAAATTAATATACATATAATAAATCCTTACAATTAACTTTTCCACAAAGAATCTCATATTTCTAAGATCTGCTCTCAGGGACCTATATACTTTTTCCAACATTATATTTATTAATTTTTAGTCTTGCAAAGTGGTCTTGAATTACACTATATTTCCACATACATTTTATATAAAATCATTCGTGTTTAGAAACCATAATTTATGCAAATATGAGGCAGATAAAAGAAATAATCTTATTAATTATATCACAGATTTAAGAAAAATAGGATACACTCAATCATCCATTAACAGAAAAGTTAATAAATTCTTTTATAAAATAAACCATAATTACAAGAAAGAAAGCAAACTGAGAATCCTAATTCCATACATCCATTCAACAGCTAAAGGCCTTATTAATAAACAATCAAGTGACTTTGAAGTCACTTTCCGTTCACCTCCTAACACCAATAGACATCAATAGCACCAAAGACAGGATCAAACCTGAGCTCACCCCTCAAGTTGTATACAAAATCACCTGCCCCCAAAGAAATTGCATGACAACATATGGAGAAACTAAAACCAACATTGCAACCAGAGTAGCTCAACATAGATATCTCTATAACAGAACTAAAACAAAGCTTGAAGGCAATTCAATTTTTGTTGAGCATGAGAGAGCCACTGGCCATACCTTTCTACCCACCACAGCCAGTGCCATTTACTCTGAAATAAACAATATTAAACGCAAAGTCAAAGAAGCTTACTACATAGTAAGCGACCCAGCAGCAATCAATAGAAGAGAGGCCTGCTTTTCTCTGTCTCAAAAATGGTCTATGTAGCATCTTCATATGAATTTTCAAAAATTTGCATTAATATAAGTTCTCAACTAAACACAAGTATCCATAAATATGGGACTATAAACTGTCCCGAAAGTGCTTGGCGGTAACTTTTGATAATTTTATTTATGTTTAAAATTTGCATTAATATAAGTTCTCAACTAAACACAAGTATCCATAAATATGGGACTATAAACTGTCCCGAAAGTGCTTGGCGGTAATTTTTGATAATTTTATTTATGTTTAATAGCTTCATTATCTGTGCTCAGAGCACATATATATATATATTAATTGATTTCAAATGCTAATGAAGTAAAACCTTAACTATTTCAATAAAATCATAAAAGGTTTAATATGTTAAAAAATAACGAAATTCATCATTAACATTTATAATGTAGAGTCAATAAAAAGTTTAACATCTTAAGCACAGGGAAGTTTTATATAAATTTGAAAATAAAAGATTTTTTCTTTCTCAACATAGAATCAGAGAAGCAAAGCAAAAATAGTAACTCCATAAAATTTTCCAACTCAGCTTCTGCTCCAATCCATTTTCATATTTATATTTATTTGTCTCTAATTCTAGGCATATTTACAATTATTTTTCATGAACAGTTAACATAGACCTGTGCTATGATTCCAGCCTCTAAGATTATAAGCATTTGCAATGATTTTGATATTTCATATCAAAAGTTGTAGGTAGCTTATAATGTCTAAATTGTGGTAGTCCTCTTGTTGTTTATAATGCATTGTGTACTTATGATCCAGTGGCTGAACTTTATATATATATAAAGATTTCAGGTCTCTATTCATTCTGTTATCTGTAAAATGTTAGTTGAATCTCTGGAAAAAGTGGTGAATACAAGAAATGGTATGTATATCATGTAAAATATTGTGAGGAGTATATTTCCTCAAGATTAGAAATATGAGATGGTAATATCTCATGGCACACAACAACATTGAAAATATCAATGTTTTAGTCTACTGCTCTATCAAGAACATGATGGTAATAGACCAGTTGAGATGTTTCAGTGCTGATTAGGTAACAGAGAGACTACTATGCTATATTTTGTACATGTACTGTTTCATCTATATGTAAAGAAGCACAAGATGAAGTTAATGTGGTCATATATATACAATGCATACAGGAGATCTAATTCAGGAACAGATATTATCTAGTGAGTATAAAATATCTATTGAAAATAACATTATTTTAAACACTTAACCTTGCAGCTAAAGTTAAATACTTAATTTATAAGTAAATTACTTTTGAATAAATTATACAACTAAAAAAAAATTGGGAGAAAATAAGACTTGATGATCAGTTTGCCTCCAGTTGATTTCTTTCAGTTATCGTTCATAATAGTTTTTTTTTTGGAAGTAGAAAAGTTAACTCAGAAATCTTTATTAAATATTGTAAATGAAGACTCAAAAGTCAAATTTTTAAAATACTTTTTACAGAAGTTTTCTTTAAAAAAACTTATTTACAATTAAAAGTAATGTACTAATAACCCAATTTGTAAGATGATAATTTTGTTTTATATTAGAATATGCACATATATGCATTTGTATTACATATCTTTTCTATTTTGAATTAATTGTCTGGTAAAAATATAATAATACAGATATATGGATTTAATAAATTTATTATTGACAAATGAAATACTTATTAAGATATAAATGCCAGAATATGCACAAACATACATGCATATCCATATATGAAAAATCAATCATGATGTACGTTTTATTAAAATGGAATAACTTTTTTAAAATTTATTAATAAGTAAAATATGTGCATGTCCATGCATTTTTATATGTGTGTGCCATGTAAACTTATATTGATATATCTGTAAATTAGACTATTATAGTTGTCATTATTTATAAATCAAAATCAGAATGATGTATTTATATTCACAGATGACATAATAGACCTACAATTTCATTTATGTTTTATTATGGTAATAGTAATTAATAAATTTATCTATCATTGTTTTAAGTTATTCCAGTGAAGTTATTTAACACTAAATTAGAATTAATATATTATTAATGTACAACAATATTTACACAGAGTTTAAATATAAAATTTTAATAACATAATTGTCCTGAGTATACTTTCAATGTTTTCACATCATATTCATGGACAGTCTGCTGATAACATTAACTTTTGGCTAGTCCATTACATATTCATTATGTGTAATGAGCACACCCCTTTCATTTTGCATTTGTAATCATTTTTCTCTTCACATACAACTGTAACAGCACTCATATCACAGTTTTAGCTGTGTTCTCTCTTATGATTGAAAAAGATGGACGAATTAGATGTTTGAAGCTTAATCTTAGATTTCTTATACATTAATGAGTATTTAGTCATTCTGGTTTTTTAAGACTTGCCCTAGTTTCCCAATAATAATAATAATAATATATATATAAGGACAGTCATTTTTGTTATAGCTTACATCATAAACCACTTTAGCTGGATGAATGTTGCATTTTGCTTTAATAATGGTTAGATATTATTCTTTAACCTTATTATCATAGCATATGACATTATTAATCACCTCTAAGTTTAGCCCATAGTTTTATTATTTTGATTATTATTCATGATTAAGATTATTATTGTCACTCTCTGTTGATGGATTGGGTCATTTGATCATTTTTTAAGGTTATAATTTTGGCCTGCCCAATGAAGGGTTCCAGTCAAGTGTCCAAGTTATGCATTGTGGCCGGGTATCTATTGATGATCACTCTCTTTTTAGGTTATATAGTTTTGGCATCCAATGTGTGTGTTGTCTGTTTAATCAGTGAAGGGTTCCAACAAGCATGCATTGCCACTTTATATCTGTTGATGACTGCTATCTTTTTAAATTATAATAATTGATTGATTGAGTGATTGATTGATAGATAGTAGGTAGGTAGGTGGGTGGGTGGGGGGGTGGGGGGGGGGGGGGGGGGGGGGGGGGGGGGGGGGGGGGGGGGGGGGGGGGGGGGGGGGGGGGGGGGGGGGGGGATAGATATATATATATATATATGAAGAGAGAGAGAGAGAGAGAGAGAGATGAAAACAAAATGAAATGAAAAAAAAAGATGTAGCTGTGAGTTTTATAAAAGTTTAACATCATTTTAGGGATCTAAAATATATTTTTTAAAAATAAAAGTGAACTTAACATACAAATTATTAAAAGGTTTTATTCATTTTTTTTTACAAAAATAAAAATAAGTACAGAATAAAAAGAAACCAACATATGTTCTCTGACACTAGTTTGTTAGAAAAGCCGTCTTAAATTGCCCAATTTTTGTGGAGAAAAAACAGAAACACTTTGCAAGTTCATAATTCATGATGATATCCATAGATTTTTTCATTTTAAAAATAGATGCAAGTAAGGTTTATTTTTAGATTAAATCTTATAATAAAATATTTCAACATTTTAAAAAAGATAATTTTAAAAGAAAACTAAAAAATTATTGCTATAAGTAGCCTCATTTAAAAAAGTTCTTATAAACTAATGCCAGTGTTTGAGACAACAAATTTTTGTGAACTATTATATTCAATAATAAAACTGATGAATTATTGCATACTTTGTTAACAGATTATAAGCCAAATTTTAATGTCCTTGCTAATTAAATACAATCACCTGTAAACAATAAATAATTTTCTATTGAATTTGTTCTCATTTGTTAAATTTGTTCTGTTGATTTTTTCTACAATTTATAAATCTTATAAATAATAATAAATCAAATATTTGCTTCTGCTTATTTCTTCAAAAATTAAATTGCTGCTATTAAAAATATCACAATTTTAACACATAGCTCTTGCTACATGAAATTTGGCCACCCCAGGTATATATACTTTTATGGGAAAATTATCACATAACATAATAAAAGCAATCTGTTTTTTTACATAGCACACCAATATTAGGATGCATCCTAGAAAAAACAAGTAAAATCTAATATAATGCCTTTATTTATTACTTATTACATTTTCAAAATTAATTAAAAAAAGCATTTATTAAAATATGAATCTACTCAGATATTACAAGTTGAGATATCTTATTGAATGCCCTTTTGCCTATCCAATGCCATTTTCTCATCTTTTTATAATAATATGTTTAAATTATTTAAATCTGAATTGCCTTTATATAGTCACTCTTAATATAAGTATGTATACATGTGCAATTGCGTTGTGTTAGGTATTTTAAATATGCTTTATCATTTCCATATCAAAAAATAGATTAACATTTTGAAAATATTCGAGTGTGTAAATAAATTATTCACAAAATAAAGTTCAGAATTTTATTTTATTTAAATTTAATTTTTACATTATTTATTTATGATGAATATTTTTAGCAAGCATTTTTTGTTTTTGAGGTATCACATATATTTATATACAAAAAATCATCTTCAGATAAATAAATGTCCACTGTTTTACTGATATATTTATTATATGGGATTTGAACATAGACTTTCAAGCTTTCTTCAGCTAAAGGGAGCTTCAAATGTTTAAATCCTGTATAATTACAAGTAAACCCTAAGTATATTAAATTATACTTGTATTTAAATATTACAGATATATTTATTATTAAAAATTGAAATGAATAGTATCCAAAATATTTTCCACAAATATATAAAACTCT
This sequence comes from Epiperipatus broadwayi, assembly GCA_028023455.1. NCBI lineage: Eukaryota > Metazoa > Onychophora > Udeonychophora > Euonychophora > Peripatidae > Epiperipatus > Epiperipatus broadwayi. Next base: position 37,255 of record JAQFVV010014369.1, read on the forward strand.
ACAAATATTATTTTAAACAATATCAGTTTTTTATTCTACTTTACCACCATCTAGATATATTTATCATTTCAAGTTGAACTGAATGATATCCAAAATATATTTTGATAAATTTTATTTTAAGCAATAGTAGTTCTTTTTCCATTTTATCACCATTTAATGTATACAAAATATAATACACTCTTTTTTTTTATTTATATGAATCAAATTTCTCTACATTCATAAATATATAATTAGTTAATATTTGTGAAGAAACTGGGTACGATAAATATAATTTTTAGATATTGTAATTAATGGAATGCTTTTGAAAGAAAAAAAGAGAACTCTGATTTATTTAATTAATCAAATTATCTTCTATTGTAACATTGACTAATCAATGATTATCAAAAGGAAATGTAATTTAATCCCTTTCACCTTTATCAAGATTATTTTGGGATTCAAAGTGGAACCAATATAGTTATATATCTAGCAACTATCTAAAACTGTTTTAGTGTCAATCCAATAACAACCAAAAAAAAAACGTTAAGGTGTTCAATCCCAAGCCAATCTTCTTACTACACACTTTGGTTTTGGTAAAATCAGTTTTGACATTACTAAAATATATATTTATTACTCAAGTCAACCTGTTTGGAAAATTCAAAATTATGACATCAAGTCAATAACTACACAATTATATAAATAGAATAACTTGACGACATAATGTCAGTTTTTTTTTAAATTTCAAGCTATTAATACAATAAGTAAAAAAAAATGAAGGAGGCTGCCTGATATAAAAGACTAATGATTCTAGTTGTGAATCTATCACAGAATACTACTATCAGCATTCATAACCAGTTGGTACAATGCTGCTATCCCCCCCCCCCCAAAATAAATTTTTAATTTTCCACACTTCAGTGAAAATTAAGATTTGAAGCTGGTATCAATAGCACTCATGAACTTAATAGCGACCTTTTATTTCTTTATATTAGTTCAACTAAAAGTTTAAAAAGTCCTAAGACTTTGAATCCAAGCCAACTCATTTGCCTAATTATATAACTCTGGAAATATTTCAGTTTATATTTTAATAACCTCATTGTTATATCAATTTTAAGTTCTTTTTATCTTTTGTCTAGGAAAAACTTATACTACTATTATTTTATGACATTTACTCAAATATTATAAACTTGAATAATCAGCAAAACCAGACTTCTTTACCCTTAGTTTAGCAATATCTCATTCCAAATTCTGATTGCTCAAGTTTAAAGGTGTGGCACCAAAATAAAATGAATTTGCTTTTGGAAGAATTTGAGCAGCATATAGTCATTCCTAGCATAAAAATAGCAGTCTTTAGATTTTTCAAGTTCAGCTATTAGCTTGAGTAATACAAAAAATAAAAGATGGCTGCCATATACATAAGAAAATTAGTTACAGTTTTGAATCAAAATCCCGTTAATGAAGACAAACATTATAAACCATTCTGGATAGGGAACAACATTGTACCATTTGGTAGCTATACATTAATGAAATTTATAGCAGTGCCTCTAATGTGAAATGAAATAATCGTAGAAGCTTCATAGTAAAAAAAGGTGCAATGTGATCCCAGATACATAAGTCATTCTTTAGTAAGCCAATATGAAACATTAAGGAACACTAGGTTTTAAATCCCAAGCCAAGCTTTACTATTTATTTTGGTAAACTCATTTTAGGGTTACTAAAATATATATTTACTGTTCAAATCAGCCTATTTTGTATATTTTTAAAAATATGACGTGAAGTCAATAACTAAATAATTATACAAGAAAGATAATTTGACCTCAAAATACTAAGTGTTTTTATTTTATTTCTGTATTTAAATATAATAGTAAAAAGGAGAATAAAAGGACTCTTAGATATGAAAGAATATTGATTCTA
>JAQFVV010014370.1:0-39104 GCA_028023455.1 Epiperipatus broadwayi
TTAACTTTTAATTAAATATTACATCAGATTTTTTTAGAATTATTATTAAACGAAATTTAAACAAAGCAATAAATACGAACTTTATAATCCAAAATAAATGATTAAAATTATACAAAATTATATAACTAAAAGAAATCTAAATTATATTATTTTATCCCTATTTATTGCCTTTAATTTGAGATCAAAATGTGTGCGTGTTTATGCTGAATTCTACATATATTTATACATTTTTAATATTGCTGCACACACAATTCGATACCAAAAAGTTTAAATTTGGGTGGGATAGACTGGTCAGTGAGAGATGACAGAAAAAGGTTTAACTTAAGATTCGAATACGAATCTTACTGTTTTAATAGGGGAACTATTATATAGTTCATTTATCAATTCAATTACTTTATAATCGTTTAAGAAAAAAGTTGATGGCCTGTGTATTTAAAGAGATCTTTTTTAAAAAAGCTATTTGAAGTTAAAAGCTAAAACTGTTATATACAGTATTAATTTTATCATTAAGTTAATTTACATTCATTTGGAAAAAGAATTGATATGCTATATATTTGAAAGAAAACTAAACTATTTAAAATTAAAATGCTAAAGTTATGGAAACTACTTGATAATTTTCTCATCATCCTGAACATAAAGTTTAATATTTTAAAAATGTGTGCTCTTAAAGAAATTATAATGGAATTTTGTATTTGCTCATCCTAAATATAACCACGGTTTAATATTAAAATTTCTGGAAAATATACATATCTTCTTCAATGTGCTAGCTTGCTAATATCATATTTATACTTCATAATATTCATATTTATCATCTTTATTATGATATTTGTCTTTGTTCCAAATCTTCGTTATCATAATTAAATTGTGAATTAAGCTTCACTTCCACTGTAGTTTTTTTTTTGGTTCTATATTTTGTGCTACAAATACTAAGAAAAAAAAATCTTCATTTTAAAAAAAAATGTTTCTATTTCAACATCTGATATTTGTTGGACCATGAGTAAAAAAGAACTTTACCTGATCAGATGGCTCCACAAGGAAGGCATTCTGACAAAGAACTAAGGTTTTAAAAAAAAAGTATGTTTGGTAAACTTTATTTTTTTAAATTTTATAATATAATACATAGAGGTTTTGAAATTTATTATGTAATATTTTAAAGGTTTTATGGTAAATAGTTAGACATTACTACCATTTTTTTTAGTAAATGTTATTTTCGATATGAAGTTATACTGATGAAATATATCTGGTTTATTTATGTGCAACCAGAGATATTAATCTTGCATGTTAAGTATTTAAAATCTATGTTACATCTTTAATGGGTAAAACAGCATTTTTTTTTCAATTTATCAGAAGTAACTATCTTTATATTTTATGCTGTAATAGCATATTTATTTAGATAAGGTTTCAATAAAAATTTATATCAGTAATTAATTATTTTATTAACAATGATTCTTTATTAATATGTCCACTTTATTTTAGTATAAGCTTTTATGCTGTATATTGCTGTTTAATATTTGTTGCTTAAAGTTCACATTTGATCCTAATATATGTGTGTTTAGTAATTGGTTTGTGTATTAAAATAAATTTATATTTATTATTAGTGTATTTTGCTATCTTGCTTAAGTTAGAGAAATGGTAGATGCTTAATACCAGCATAGTTTGATGTTTATTATGCATTGCACTTGTGAAATGAATGTGTTCTCCCCATAGTGCATTATATTTTCCATGAGTGGATCATTTTGATATAGTAGCATAGTTTGTAGCCAGTATGCCCAAGTCCCATGGAGAGGACTATATAATGTAACAATTCTATGAGAGGATTATATATTTGGTGGGTGTTCCTTTTCCTTAGGTGATGAGACAAAGTTCATACCTACATTTTAAGCCTGAGATAGGCTGGAAACCACCAATTCATTTAATGAAGTATTTTTCCCAGAGATGTTATTCAGTATTTCTATCCCTCATGTGAAGTTAGGATATATTATCCACCATAGAAGATGTAGATTATAGTGTCCTATTTAAAGTTATAGCAAGATAGATGTTAGATTTGAGGTATTAGTTCCTCAGGGTGCATTTTGTCTTTGTAGTGATTTAGGGTTTGTGATCAATATCTGTATTGTGCTATTTAGCCTTTCTAGTAGTTCACAAACAAACCAATTAAAGAGAATGAATTTCAAAATTGCATATTTTTAAAACATTATTTAGGGAATATTCTAACACAATCTTTTATTTTTCATCAGTAGCTGATAATTTCCTTCACAGGAATTGTAAATCATTTATGGATAAATTACCTATTATTAATTTTAGGTGGACATGGAATTAAATGTTAATTTGTGTGTGTGATTTCTGATAAATGAGTCATACCCATTCATAGTTATTTCTAATATCAAAACTGAGTTAGTTAACTCATTAGCAATAGTTTAACATTTAGATGAGAGTAATATTTGAACCCAGTTCATGATAGTTTAATGAATAACATTTACATTTTAATGGTGTACTTTATATCATAATAAAAATAGCCAACTAAGAATTTAAATAAGGGCGTATTTTGTAGACTATTTATAAGACATAAATAGATATTATGATTTTTGTCTATTTCACATTAAGCATTTGCTTAATGCAGCTTCTAAAATTTTAAATCAGTTAATAGTGTACTAGCTGTACATTTCAGCTACTTTCCTTAAATTGATAGTTTAATTCTGAGTGCATGAGAAAATATTGTATTCTTATGTTCTGGTAACAAACAGCCATAGCCAAAATATGTATCTTATATATTTTTTTATTTTTTTTATTTTAATCTGTGTTGTTAATAAACTTCTAGTACATTAGTCAATTTTGTGCTGATTTATTTCCTTGGTGCAAACTTATGCAAACCATGTGCTGATTATATTTATGTGTTTGCAAAATATTTTCAATGTGTTTTCTTTGAGTCCTCAATTGTTTAAATTTCAGAAATCTTAATATACCAGATAAACAAATTTATGCAGATCTTAACATTTCATTTTGATGATAATTATTTTATGAGAATTACAAATTTCAGTTTAAACATTTATTTGATAGTGAAACGAATCTTATTTCTAGTTTTTAATTCTGACTGCATATTATTCCATTCATGTTTTTAGTCCAAACTTTGAAATAATTAGTTTTAATCATTTTATTGTGTTATCATGGATGATGGAAGGATACAAAATGTACCCTTGTCTTTCTTTTATTCTTGTTGATATCCTGGGTAAAAGGCTGAATTATTCCAAATTTTATGCAATTATTTTATTTCATTATTGTTCATATTTATCAGTCCTTTAAGTAGTTATAGTAGTTGTTATTATATGTTAAGACACACTTGCTATTAAGTAAGGCGAATGTATCCCTTAGCCTACCAGAATAATCAATCATGTGTGACAACCCAATACTATAGAGTATTTTTCCCAAGATAAACAAAAGAACCCTGAGATCATCATTGGTATTTCTTATTGAAAAGCTATTTATTATTATTATAACACTGTTGTGGCATAAAATATCTTTATTTTTAATTGTACCATAAGAAAGGTACTTTTCATTTTACTCTGAAAGAGTAGAGTTCATTTCGGATCATATTGGAAAATTATTGATATAACATTTCTTGAGATATGAGGGGGGAAAGGCTGCAAGAATTAGTGATCACATATCACTGTTGCTTTAAGTGCAAGCACTTATAGCTCAAATAATGTGTTTTTGATGAAGGTAGAGATCTATTTTGTTCTAAATTGTTAATTAAGGAATGATTGCAGTTTATCTTTCTTCCCAAGTTATTTATTTTATCTATAATATTTTATTTTACTCTTATTTATTTCTTGCTTCATCTTAACTGCATATCTCTGTGGCTATCCTCTTTATAACTAACTGACCACTGAGCATAGCCCACATTGTATTATTACCAATTTATAGTTATTTTGATAAGAGTCTTAAAGTAATAGTCATTGAGATTTATTTTACTAGATGAGAAATAGCACCTCAACTTAGGGAATGACATATATTTTTTTAAAATATTGATCACTACATTTTGGTAGGTTAGAATATATATATATAAAGGCTAAAATAGTTTTAAAAAGAGACTACTTTGCAGTATAAAAAGTTGAAAGTTATAAATATAAAAAATAATTACACTATAAATTATAAAAAATATTGTTATTTGTAAGCATATATTTGTAAATATTGTACATACAGGTTCTCATTCCACACATATATACTCTGAAATTTAAAAAAAAAAAATTATATATCTTTGTGTGTGTACTTATTGTAGATAGTAATAAACAATAGTTATTAATAGGAAGTAGTGAAAAGTGAATATTACAAAAAATATTATTTGCAATAAACTTATACTAAATAAAGACATTACTTATATAGCTTGGTTTTTCTTAAAAATACAACAAGCTCAAAGATCACTAAGGTCAATAAATTAATGGGATTGTAAGGCACATGTTTCTAGTATCTGAACTGACAGTATGATTGTGAAAACAGAGAGAGTATAAATGTATTGAACAGACACATTTTAATTGAACATAAATTTCAGATTTTTATATTTCGTAAGTTTTTAAATTATCCAAAGAGGAATGTTTGATAAATGGAAGAACTATTCATTTCTTTGTAACTGCTTTTGACCAAACTGAACTGTTTTATATCTCAGATGACATTTATTTTTGTGGGAAGAAACTTTTAATCTGGACAAAGCTGATGGGGTGGACAGAAGAAAGAGAAATATAAGGAGAACAATATGATTGTTCAGGGGTGATTCAGATAATTGTTCAAGAGTTATTGAGAGGAGTATCTTTCAAGCTCTGAGAAACAGAGTTGATTTTTTTTCTCCTCCAACTTTTTCTCTCAGAAAAAGTTAAAATCCAAATGTCAAACTCTTGCTTTGAACAGCATAGAAGAAAATGTGATGATGTATAAATACTATGCCAGCTAAGTTCATCTGGAGGGATAGATCAAGATTAAATCCCTAAAATGAATCTGAAAAAAATAAAATGGTGCACCTAAAGAAAGTGCACAAACTGCTACTGTGGAAAGAAAGTGAAAGTTTATATATTTTTCTAGCTATAAGACAATGAAGAAGCATTGCTAATCTTGCTATTTTGTTCCCTGAAATCTGCCTTCATGGGTGGATGTAATAGTTTGTCTACACACTCATATATAAGTTGTTAATACCCAAAGAATGGTTGAGTTTAAAGCCAACAACATATGCAGTCTGAGATACTTCTTTTTTGTCTCCTGGCCTATTAAAGTATCATCATCTTTGAAGGGAGTGAGAAGAGGAAAGAAGAGAAGAAAGAAGATGTATAAAAGCCACACAACCAACCTCAACTAGTCTACAAATCATTTTTTAAAAGTTTCTTTATATTCATTAAAAGTGCCTGCAATAACTTTTAAAATGGTAGGAACAAGCTAAACCAACCAGTCAAAGCTATAAATAAGAGAGTGATCTGATATTTGAACCTTGGACATTAATAAGAACTGAAAATGGACTGGGTAACTTGAAAATTTGATCAACAATTTTTTTTATTTATTAAAAAGGTAATCATTGAAGGTCTTTCTATAGTCAAACATTTTTTTTCTTTTACTACATAAACATTAAAAGTTTGTTTATTGATTGTATTATTATCATTACTGCATAACAAACACATACATTAAAAAAATAAACTTAATTTTTCATTATCTTTTGATTTTTTTTTATATATATTGTAATAATAAAATGTCTTTTATTATTGTTATTTATTCATGCGATAATTGAGCAACCTATCGATATATGCTTTATTAATGTTTTTTTTTGTATTGATTATTTGCATATTTAAATTTGACATAAGTTGTTTTTTTTTTGCTCAAGCTTTAAATAATTTTTTTTTTGTTATGTGTATAATTTATTTATATAAAAAAAGAAGTGTTATGAAGGGAAACATTTTAACATAAAATATATATGTTGACATATCACAGGGTGTGTGCGTGGGTAACTGCTTATACAAACAAATCAAAAATAGGTTAGACTAAAATCTTATTAATAGTTATTTTAAGGGAGCAAATTAAAGTGCAGGGTTTCACACATATATAAAAGTAAAAACACACATTGGGTGAATGAATTTTACCTTTATAATATATATAAGCAGGGAAAATATTGAATAAGCATTCAACAGAATATTTTTATGTCATTTTAAGCCAGCTCATTTTAAATAGGTATGAACATACCGGTTCGAATCTCTCATTTCCATCTCCATGGAAGAAAATGACGCATATATCTGTACGTCACACACATGAAATGATGTGTACATTTAAAATGAGAGATCGATAACAATCTTTGATAATACCCGGGGTTAAATATGAGTATTATGTTTTTAATTATTAGGTGAAAGAAATTTGATTTCAATTAAAAAGAAAATCTTTTCCTGTTAAACCAGTTATATTTCCATCCCAATATCTATTTGCCCAGTAGACGTTTTCCCTCGCTCTTCACATACCTTTAAAAGATTGTATTAATTTAACAATCCTTAGTGCCACCCCCAACACATTAAAAGAAAGCAAAAGTTAAATAAATTTCCCCTCCCTTTCTGTTGAGAGAGTATGCAAAGAGGTTATCATACATATGTTTAATTTGGATGAAGAAAAACTGGGTGAAAATATTTTAATTTAACTCCCCGATACAATATCCCGATGGCTAGCTCAATTCTAATTCTCTATTCCAGGTACTTTGAATAAGTATTGCTATAACTTTTTAAAGCCGTGGTCAGTAAACATCGCAAATAGGTGATTACATTTTTATTATGATTAATCCTTTTTATTTTAGAATAGATTATACGATAACAACTAAAGTATGAGAATATAATTTATTTAAATAAAATCCCCCCTCCACCACATATATATATATTAAACATTAGAATATTGAATCTTTATGTTCAAGATCTACAGTTAAATTAAACAAAAAAATCCATTTTCTAATTTATATCTAAGTTAATTTAATCGCTATGAATACAAATGGTTAAATATGGATGCCAATGTGTGAGTGGTGTATATTTCCTATCCTTTCACAAAATAACAAATGTTTCATTTTATAAATTCCCAAAATACTAAAATAGGTTATACACAGATCTAACCCCTTGAGCTTTTCCCACTTGCACATATAAACTTTTAAAATTAGATATACCTTTACCTTTGAGTACGTAAATAATAATAATTTACATATATGTATATTTTTTATATATTGTAACGAGCACAGACGTTCGTTACATTATTTTTTTTTATATTTATTAAACATGAAAGTAAATTAAAAAGTTCGCATTTAAAAATTTTCTTTAAGAATTAAAAATTGAAATTAAATATCATCTTAAACTCGTATATATTAAATCGCACAGATAAAAAAAAATATTAAAATAAAACTGTATTAAAAATAGAAAAGGTATTTTGAAAACAAAAACTTAAAAAGATTTAGAGATAAAAATATATCTTTGATTTGGAAAACAGGTTAATTAATCAGAAATGGAAATGATTGTTAATTAGTTAAATGTAAACCAGCCTTGGGCATTTAAATGTAAAAACATCGGTCAGATAGGAAAACAATAGAAACAAATAGCCAATGAAAGAAATCCATCGGGAAATCGGACCTCAGCGAAAGGATCATCACATCGATGACATAATGCCAAGTCAATCCTTCGAATACGTATAAAAGGAAAATTTGGAAATTATTAATTAGTGACTGGAAATTGATTATTACGATGTGACTAGATGTATTAGTACGGAGTTGGAGGTGAAGGAATTGACAGACACATGGTCAATTCTTTCAGCTGTTAAAGAAAAGAGAAATGAACTATCATTTCCTACATTGAGGACCAATTGAACTAAAAAACCTCCGAATGAATAAATAAAACAACGGCTAAATGGATACCAATCTTTTGAGGATGGCGTGGGAATTCACGTTTATGGCAAGCAATGGATAAAGATGAACTGTTTTAAACCGTAAGAACTTTATAAATAATGAACATTAAATTAAAATTTTCTATATTTAAATGATTGCAATATGATTCTATCTGACCAAACTAAATTCGTTATTAATAGTGTTATTTGATGTATTTTTTTTCTTATTTATGTAAAATCATTTCCATTTATTTATTTTTTATTCTTTAAGTTTTTATCATGATTTTTTTGTTTTTCGTTAAATTAATTATATAAATGTTAAACTTAAGTCGGGCGTGAATGGCTGTATAGATTTGTAAAGTTATATTAGGGGAGGGTAATCTTAGGTTATTTGTGTCATTGTTAGATTGGGTCAATGAATTGGATATATGGATGTAGTTAGTAGATGTAGTCGGAGATTCGCTACTGGCAGAATCGCTTCATACTCCGCACTCTCCCGTTTTGCCTATGGAAGGAATTATAAGACGCAGAGCGCAGTTCCTTTCTATGGAGTTTTTTTTTATTGTTCTTCTTGTTGGATAGAAGTAATATTCCTATCTAATGAAAGTCAATATCTTCTCTTAATCTTTTTGGTGCTGCCGTATTCCGTATTACATTGAATACATCGATGTATCAGATGAATTGATGCCAGTTTGACTGCGAATTTTAGCCTAAGGTTAAATAGGGATAGAATATTTTATTTTCAAATGCAAATCTATGTGGTCTATTCATACTTGACCCTAAATAAAAATGCATTAAATTTAAGTTGTTTTTAGACGCTTGCATGGATTGGTTATCGGTTAGGTATGTTTTGGGTTTCCATATTTGATCAAAATATATAGACATTCGATAAATAATGATACCTTACGGTGAGTATCTAAAATGTATTTATTCGGATGTCTTTTAAGTTATTGGTGACAATGCAAGTATCTTATGGTGAATACTATTGGGTTACATATAAATTTCCCTCCGCAATTGTCAGTAATCAATAACTTTGTATTTTGATCGTTTATGTTTACTTTGAAATGTTTTTGACCGTGAAATCTATGTAACCGATCTATAGTCAACATTATAAACAAGCTTTCATAAATTTATATGTGCGAACTTAATTAAAATGTAAAATTATAATATAATAGTAATTAAATGTAAATTAAAGTAAAGTTAAAAATAATGTTAAATGTTAAAATGTAAACTGATACTAAAACAATTTTAAATCTTATATATATATGTGCGTAAATAAATTTTTGTATGTTAATTACTGGCAGTGGCTTATTTTATTTATTTTTTTTAATATTGAAATATAATTAGATAAGATATTATCTTATTAAATCTCTGCTATTCCACTGAGCTCGTGACATGGGCTAACGACCGGAATCCAAATTTAAAAAAAAAAAAATTTTTTTTTGATTTACGTATCTGCCTACTTTATAAATTTTTCTAGGTTCAAATGCCTAGATGGCGCCCTGTACTGCAGATTACGTTAAGTCACCTTCTCCGGATCGTTACAAATTTTGATTCCGGTCGTTAGCCCATGTCAGTAGCTCAGTGGAATAGCAGAGATTTAATAAGATAATATCTTATCTAATTATATTTCAATATTAAAAAAAATAAATAAAATAAGCCACTGCCAGTAATTAACATACAAAAATTTATTTACACACATATATATATAAGATTTAAAATTGTTTTAGTATCAGTTTACATTTTAACATTTAACATTATTTTTAACTTTACTTTAATTTACATTTAATTACTATTATATTATAATTTTACATTTTAATTAAGTTCGCACATATAAATTTATGAAAGCTTGTTTATAATGTTGACTATAGATCGGTTACATAGATTTCACGGTCAAAAACATTTCAAAGTAAACATAAACGATCAAAATACAAAATTATTGATTACTGACAATTGCGGAGGGAAATTTATATGTAACCCAATAGTATTCACCATAAGATACTTGCATTGTCACCAATAACTTAAAAGACATCCGAATAAATACATTTTAGATACTCACCGTAAGGTATCATTATTTATCGAATGTCTATATATTTTGATCAAATATGGAAACCCAAAACATATCTAACCGATAACCAATCCATGCAAGCATCTATAAACAACTTAAATTTAATGCATTTTTATTTAGGGTCAAGTATGAATAGACCACATAGATTTGCATTTGAAAATAAAATATTCTATCCCTATTTAACCTTAGGCTAAAATTCGCAGTCAAACTGGCATCAATTCATCTGATACATCGATGTATTCAATGTAATACGGAATACGGCAGCACCAAAAAAATTAAGAGAAGATATTGACTTTCATTAGATAGGAATATTACTTCTATCCAATGAGAAGAACAATAAAAAAAAACTCCATAGAAAGGAACTGCGCTCTGCGTCTTATAATTCCTTCCATAGGCAAAACGGGAGAGTGCGGAGTATGAAGCGATTCTGCCAGTAGCGAATCTCCGACTACATCTACTAACTACATCCATATATCCAATCCATTGACCCAATCTAACAATGACACAAATAACCTAAGATTACTCCCCTAATATAACTTTACAAATCTATACAACCATTCACGCCCGACTTAAGTTTAACATTTATATAATTAATTTAACGAAAAACAAAAAAAAATCATGATAAAAACTTAAAGAATAAAAAATAAATAAATGGAAATGATTTTACATAAATACGAAAAAAAATACATCAAATAACACTATTAATAACGAATTTAGTTTGGTCAGATAGGATCATATTGCAATCATTTAAATATAGAAAATTTTAATTTAATGTTCATTATTTATAAAGTTCTTACGGTTTAAAACAGTTCATCTTTATCCGTTGCTTGCCATGAATGTGAATTCCCACGCCGTCCTCAAAAGATTGGTATCCATTTAGCCGTTGTTTTATTTATTCATTCGGAGGTTTTTTAGTTCAATTGGTCCTCAATGTAGGAAATGATAGTTCATTTCTCTTTTCTTTAACAGCTGAAAGAATTGACCGTGCGTCTGTCAATTCCTTCACCTCCAACTCCGTACTAATACATCTAGTCACATCGTAATAATCAATTTCCAGTCACTAATTAATAATTTCCAAATTTTCCTTTTATACGTATTCGAAGGATTGACTTGGCATTATGTCATCGATGTGATGATCCTTTTGCTGAGGTCCGATTTCCCGATGGATTTCTTTCATTGGCTATTTGTTTCTATTGTTTTCCTATCTGACCGATGTTTTTACATTTAAATGCCCAAGGCTGGTTTACATTTAACTAATTAACAATCATTTCCATTTCTGATTAATTAACCTGTTTTCCAAATCAAAGATATATTTTTATCTCTAAATCTTTTTAAGTTTTTGTTTTCAAAATACCTTTTCTATTTTTAATACAGTTTTATTTTAATAATTTTTTTTATCTGTGCGATTTAATATATACGAGTTTAAGATGATATTTAATTTCAATTTTTAATTCTTAAAGAAAATTTTTAAATGCGAACTTTTTAATTTACTTTCATGTTTAATAAATATAAAAAAAAACAATGTAACGAACGTCTGTGCTCGTTACAATATATAAAAAAAAATTTAAAAAAAATGTATAGGCTGGCTATATATGTCACTCCACATAAGGTGATGCCACCATGATTGACATTAATTAAGAAGTAAAGGTGAAATGGAGTAAAAGAACAAGAAATAATAATAATCTTATATTTAATGGGTTTGTAATTTGATCTGTGTATAAGCCATATTATTTTATAATATTTCATATAATAACAAAAAAAATTAATATACATTTATCATATGTTAGTAACTATTACAATTATCTGGGTTATCTACATTTTAAAAAAAAAAAAAAATTACAGATAACAAACTATATAGAAAAAAAATTATAAACATTTTTTTTTTTTAATTTACTCATCTTTATCTGCTTGCTCTCCAGGTTCAAACTTCTGGGCGGACCATCTCAACTTCAATCAGGGTATACTAAGTCTCTGACATCCATCTTGGCAACCACGTATCTGAACTGGCGGGTGTATTGCTACGGTTTTTCCTACTCCATGCTTTTGTAGGCCATCAGATGAAACTTGCTTGTCATTTTAAACATGGCACTCCAAATATTTCCTTTCTTCTTGATTTATTGCTGAATGGCGTATGCTTATATGATTTTCCACATCATATATGGGTATTGGCTGCTTCGGTTATATTTGTGTGACCACCAGGAAAAACCTTCTACAGAAGTTTATGTTCGTTCAGAAAATGATGTGAGTTAAGCTCCTTCTTGAATTAAAAAAATATTCAGCAATCCCAAAAGCATATTTATCGAAAAGAATAAATATCTAATATAATCTCCCCATACCGTACAGGTAGGTTATGTAGCTCTGTCCGTTCAATAATACTATTTTAAACTACATATAGCTTCATCTTGCTTTCTCAGTTCAATATTAATCATTAATATTTTACACCACGCATGGATTTATGTGGCTTTCTCTGTCCAACACTAATCAAAAACTAAACCTTTTGTTCACCTCCCAGGTAGGTTATTGTATATATCCCCGTCCACCCACAAGTTTTAATTATTTACATCTCCCTTCGAGCTATTGCGTCAGATAATCTTACTTTTTGTACATTCTTTATAAAAAATCTTGTTTCAAAAATCTCTTTTTAGGAATTTCAAACTCCATATTGAAGTAATAGACCACCCACATTCTTTAGATAACAAATTTGGAAATAATTTACAAATTAATTAATTAAAAAAAAACTACTTGATTACATACAAAAAAGTAAAAATAGAAAAACAAAAATTAATCAAATCCACCTTTTAAATGGAAGATTCTTGTCAATCACACAAAGAATATTTTTGTATATTTTTAAAATAAAAGAAAAACATTTTAAAAATTATCAAAAAGAAAAAATATATACGGAAAACTTTATACATATATGTATTACATATAATTTAATATATCCAACACACAGTTCTTCTTTTCAAAATAGTTCATATATATCTAATATAGAAATAAAACAAACTAACTCCTTCTTTTTAAAACTTGATTTATTATGACTATAATCATGAAAAAGGAATCCGACGTTTCGACTATTTTTTATAGTCTTTTTCAAGGCACACTAAAATAAAATATATATACACAATAAATATCACATATTCCAAAAAAAAAAAAAAAAATTAAATTAATTAAAAATTACAAAATATAAAATATATCCATAACCAAAATTTTCTTTTTTTTTACCTTATCTCATTCCCCTTACCTATTACAATCACAACTTAAACACAACTAATTCCTTTTTAAAAATTCTATACATATCAAATAAAAACTTTTTAATTAAAAACCTATTATTTTCTTTTATCTTTTTCTATTAACATCCTACTTAATTCTGGTTTTATTTCATTTATGTATTCACCCTCTTTTATTATCCTTTCATTATATGACTTAATACATTCCAAAGGTTGTATTTCAAAATCCCCATGCTTAAATTTATTCCTATGAATGTAAATAGCAGAATTTTTATCACCTAAATGCTGTTTTAATCTAGTTTTTAATTTATTTTTACTAGTCCCAATATATGTCATTTCTACATTCTTTCTAAAACAATTCAAACATTTTATCAAATAAACTGAATTCATAATGTCTAACCTATTATAATCCCCATTATTATTAATTAAAAAATTTAAATTTGCTTTCTTTTTTATAAACTGGACAAATTGAAACATTATATTTTCTATTAATCATTTTAACTAATTTCTTAACCTTAATAAATAAATCTTTAGATATATTAAAACCAACATAAATAATTTTTTCTCTATTTTTATTCCAAAATAGAGAAAAGATTATTTATGTTGGTTTTAATATATCTAAAGATTTATTTATTAAGGTTAAGAAATTAGTTAAAATGATTAATAGAAAATATAATGTTTCAATTTGTCCAGTTTATAAAAAAGAAAGCAAATTTAAATTTTTTAATTAATAATAATGGGGATTATAATAGGTTAGACATTATGAATTCAGTTTATTTGATAAAATGTTTGAATTGTTTTAGAAAGAATGTAGAAATGACATATATTGGGACTAGTAAAAATAAATTAAAAACTAGATTAAAACAGCATTTAGGTGATAAAAATTCTGCTATTTACATTCATAGGAATAAATTTAAGCATTGGGATTTTGAAATACAACCTTTGGAATGTATTAAGTCGTATAATGAAAGGATAATAAAAGAGGGTGTATACATAAATGAAATAAAACCAGAATTAAATAGGATGTTAATAGAAAAAGATAAAAGAAAATAATAGGTTTTTAATTAAAAAGTTTTTATTTGATATGTATAGAATTTTTAAAAAGGAATTAGTTGTGTTTAAGTTGTGATTGTAATAGGTAAGGGGAGTGAGATAAGGTAAAAAAAAGAAAATTTTGGTTATGGATATATTTTATATTTTGTAATTTTTAATTAATTTATTTTTTTTTTTTTTTTGGAATATGTGATATTTATTGTGTATATATATTTTATTTTAGTGTGCCTTGAAAAAGACTATAAAAAATAGTCGAAATGTTGGATTCCTTTTTCATGATTATAGTCATAATAAATCAAGTTTTAAAAAGAAGGAGTTAGTTTGTTTTATTTCTGTATTACATATACATTTACAAAAAAAAAAAAGTGATACATTTATAGTGTGTTATTATTATACATATTAAAACATTTACAATAAATGACACATTTATAGTGGGCTATTATTTCAAAAAATAATATATGTGTTAGTTGTGTATGCAAGGAGATGGAATCTAGTATAGACCAACTCTCATTGTTTATTTCTTTTTACTTTATTTAATTTATTCAATAAATTTAGCTGTGCCAAATTGTTGGCTACAGCCATCTTGTGCATGGACGTTTTACGGTCTGGCACAATAAGTTTATTTGGTTATGCATATAGTGTTAAATATTTTGTCTTAATTATGTATTTAATTAACTTAACAATTGCAGTCAATTATATAATTAGCAATTTGATTTATTAAAGGGAATAATATTAATAAATATAATTATACTATATTTGGTTTCCGAGTTCTTATTACTATTAGTATTGTTGTTGTTTTTTAATTTTATCATTTTAATTATAGTCAATCATCATCACTAATAAATGTTAACTGTTGGATAATAGTAATTTACATATAATGATGTTTTTGGGATCACATTTTACATATAACCAAGTTTTAAGTAATTATAGGTTGATAGCAAAAAGCTAAAATTTTATGTTGTACCAATGGGTTTTGACCATCATCATCAACTGTGGATATTACTGCTTAAATCACCGTTTGAGCAAATAATGTTTCAAATAAATAATTATAGATTTAAAAGAAGCTAAATTTAATGTTATGGGATTAGCTATGACCATCATCATTCGCTAGTAAATATTAATACTTGAATCCCATTTTAAATGTAATAATATTTGTAGTAAATAGGGGTTTATAAAAAGCTAGATATCATGTGATGAGATTCTGTTATGATCATTCATCATCACTGGTAAATACTGATGATTGAGCTATCATTTTAAAGATAATAGTATTTTAAGTAAATAACCATAAACGTATAAGAGGCTAGATTTTAGGCCATAAGATTCATTATGATCAATCATCAGCGCTAATGAATATTAATAATTAAATCCCAGTTTAAACATGATATGGTTTTATGTAAATACTTATATGTTTATAAAAGACAAATTTGTTGTTGCAAGTTAATTGCAAAAGCTTGGCTGGAATCATCATCATCATCATTGTTATATTACGATTCATAATTAAATTTAAATAAATAGGTTTAATGACCATATATATAAGTAATGGTTCTCACTATATTTGTGAGTCATTAGTAAGAGCATACATACATCTGTACATCAATATACTTAAACTGAGCTGGTAATATCTGTAAAAGTGTTAGGTATTAAAATTTTATGGTATTGGGATTTTATAGTTTTACTGACTAGCTACAATATAAGAATGTCATTTTTTTATTCATCCAAGTGCATGTGTAGTAAAAAATGTACCAAATGGGTTTGAACCCGGTACACTATGGACAGATGATATTTATCTAGGTTTAAAACAATCTAGTGGTGCCCAGGGAAAACACATGTTCTGTAGCTAAACTTAATAAAAGTGATTAAGTCCCTTTTTCAACTTGATGATATTTGATATTAATTTTCTCTGATATTTTAAGTAGTTATAAATATCGCCAGTGTGTGCATTAATGGTCTTATATATGTGGAAAGAGGAAAGGGAAGGATTCTTTGTTGAAAGAATCTATTATTGGGGAGAAGCATAATGCACTCCATGGATTTCACTGTCATTTTATTCAGTTGCTATAGCTAATATTGATTTATTTAGTGACAATGGCTAGTATATTTTATTAGTTCCCAATTCTCGAAAATATTTTAAATCTTAAATGATGCCAGAGATTACATTCATTTTCTTTGTTTGTTTAGAAATGGGATAATTTATTTATCTGGATTATTGTAGTGACTAAATTAATATTTATGGTAGTTGCAAACGGGCTATGTCATTATATTTCTTTATAGTTGCAGAATGGCTGTAGCTATCATAATAAATATATATTTATGTTAGTTACAAATTGGCTATCATATTATAGCTTATATATTTTATTGTCATTACAAAATGGCTGCCCAACTAGGGCTAGAAGTAT
The DNA here is from genome assembly GCA_028023455.1 of Epiperipatus broadwayi. Taxonomy (NCBI): domain Eukaryota; kingdom Metazoa; phylum Onychophora; class Udeonychophora; order Euonychophora; family Peripatidae; genus Epiperipatus; species Epiperipatus broadwayi. The sequence goes on from JAQFVV010014370.1 coordinate 16,617, forward strand.
TCCATATACCCGAGAAGTCAGAATAGCCTCAGGTTCCATTTTGTAACAGATATTCTATTTAGTTACAAATCTGCAGCTATCATAGCATATTCAAGTTAGTTACAATATATTGTAAAGAAATTCTTTTAAATGCAGTAAGACACTCAGTATTACATAAGCCTTTGGCCTAGCGCAGTTTGTTCTATGTTAAGTACTTTCTAATTTAGTAGTATAAATATACAGCTCTACCCATTAAATATTTACTTTGTAAAGAAATATGTGTACTTATAGATATAATCTTTAAAAATGTTCATATAGTATGGTATAAAGATAGGAACAAAACGATGAGTAAATATATTGAAATTGAAATAGTTCACAAAAAATAATTCAAAATTTGAAGAGAAAAAATACGTGCTGCAGATTATTATTATTGTTATCTAAAACTTCATTTTGAAACAAGAATAAAACCATTTGAAAAAAATCAGATAACTTTATTCACGTTTCAAGAATGTGTTGTATAATGAAAAGTGTAAAGCTATCTAAAAAAATTACTTTAAAAATAATTCGTAATCCCTTATAAACATTTACTGAATCCTATAAAGAAATCAATGAAATAAAGAATATCATATTAACCAATATCAAATATATACTTGTGAATCCATATCTTGCTAGTAAATTATATGTAGATTTCCAAACTTGGATTCCAGGGAACATTTGTATTCTGATGAAGATTTGGATCGCTAATTAATAGTTTAAATAAATAAAAAAATTTATTCTAAGCTGTGACCAAGAAAAATGCAGACGTGTATTGGCTTCCATTTCGGACATTAGATTCCCCACTAACAATTGATTATAACGTTAGCTTTTCCATTATTAAGATTTTTTTTATTTATATTTTAAATATCTTATTTTTTGTTTTTTTTTTTGATTTGTGATTTTGTTTATATTCACTAAAAATTGTCAGGATACTTATATTTTCTTATCAAGAGTAAAAATACTCAGTGAAGTTGAAATCCAGAATATCTCTATATGAGACATTCATATATATTATCATTTCATTTAAAATAAACGAATAACCAAACGTTATTTGTATGTTTTATTTACTTACTTAGTTATCATTGTTCTTGGATCTTTCAAATTTGTGAGGACATTTCTGATTCTGGCAAGTGAGATGACTATGACTAATGGTGATTACGTTTATTTCACATCACAAGTACTAATAGTTCCTGGAGATGAACCCATTCACTGGAAGTTTAATGACGAATATGATAACGTAAGTATAGATATGTATAGTAATATTCTATTATTATAATAAACACACACACACTTTTATTAGATATAACTATCAAATGTCAATTAGAAAACTTAATGACTGGATTATAGGGACAATATATATAATATTATAAATCGATGTCTGTATTTCTTCAAAATAATATACGCAAATTTATAAATAAATATTTAAAAATACAGTATTTAAAAGTTTATAAAAAAATATATGTATAACCGTCACTTAGGACCGCTTTCAACCAACTTGTGGCTTTGTCAACTATCACGTTTAAAATGTCAGCTTTCCCATAATTCTATGATGTCAACTTTCCCATAATTCTGTGATCTTAATGTTTGCTGCTTGCCTATTAACCAAATGTTGTTTGTATTTACATATCAACATCGCCTCTTTAATTTTCCTTTTATTATTATTTCTTTCAATTTCCAATATTTTTACGTTGTTATAATTAAAATCGAAACCATATATACATGATTTATCAGCTTCTGTCTTTTTACTTGTTATAATTAAAATCGAAACCATATATACATGATTTATTATGGTCATAAAAGACAGAAATAATAATAAAAGGAAAATTAATGAGGCGATGTTGATATGTAAATACAAACAACATTTGGTTAATAGGCAAGCAGCAAACATTAAGATCACAGAATTATGGGAAAGTTGACATCATAGAATTATGGGAAAGTTGACATTTTAAACATGAAAGTTGACAAAGCCACAAGTTGGTTGAAAGCGCTCCTAAGTGACGGTTATACATATATTTTTTATAAACTTTTAAATACTGTATTTTTAAATATTTATTTATAAATTTGCATATATATATATATTGTGACTTTTCAGGTTGGCACCAGGAAGAAATGTGGGAAGTTCACATTTGTGCTAACAATGGCTAAAGATAATTATCTGAGAAAAATGAATTGAGATGTAATTTGCTAGTTAAAATTAGGATTTAAAAAATTAAAACTTTAATTGGGTGTACTGATTGGTAGAGTTTTGGATTATATATGTTTGATAGTAGAAGACGAGGATGAACAATATTAGGGATATTTGTATGTAGTAGAAAAATTTATATGTCATAATAAGCAGATACATAGATATATTATTAATTAAAATTTTCTTTTCTATATTTTATTTATTATTTACTAATTATGTATTGTTCATAATCTTATGTTTAAAAATGATAAAGATTATTTGTATAATAGTGGATAATATTTCTAAATTAATAATTAATATTTAATATTTTTTATTATTATGTTTTATTCTATTCAAATATTGTATTGTTAAAATTTTATAAATAAAATTCTGGCACATTTCCAAAGTTGATTGTAATAAAAAAAAACACAGAGGTTGTGAGAAAAGAGAGAGAGAAAGTTTAAAACATGAAGGAAAAAAGGAAAAAAAAAATTCCAAGGAAGATGTAAAAGAAAAGAAAGTTTAGAAGAATCAATAACTTTCTAAAAGTATTAAAACAGATTAATAAATATCGCGAGGATTCGGATAATATAACTGTGAAGGATTTTTGATTATACTACTGGAATAATATAAAAATGAGGAGATAAACCCCCAAAAGGAAACCAGCTCCAAATTTCTGTCAAATGATGATCCATATTCACTACCTTTAAAATGCCTGAATGTTATGTAAGCTAAGTAATTATGATTTATTTTAAAGTATTACCAAAGCTAAATAATATTAAAATGACAAAATTGTTTAAAATAAAGCTAGCTAAAATTTTCTTATTAAACGCTATAATTAAACGCTTGATTTTAAATTTTAAGAATTTTCTATCAATATTCTACAAAGTAAAATTTAAAATGAAAGAGTTTATCTATTTAATCTTATATCAAGAGGGTAATTTTATACTGTATAACTTTGCTATTCGCGCATATATAATAAAATAATTCCAATGCATGCAAGTGTCATTTATCACACCTATAACAGAATTCTAGGATTAAAAAAAAGACTATTGTCATTCTTAACAAATTATGCTTTAACAATCGGATAGACATTTTTTTTTATGTTATAATTTACTGTTGTCTTTGAAACTAATATGTATGTTTCTTTCAACTTTCAAATTTTTAAAAAAAAAAACTTAACATGTAATGATGGGATATTGATAAGTATTTTCGTTATTGATTGCAACAGATGTACAACCAATTTTTTTTGTTTTCTTTTAAAAAAACAAAACAATGTAACTTCATATCATTATAATATGATAATCTATTATCTTGTATGATCTAGAAATTATATTATAGGTGATTATAGATATTCGGATGTGTGCATGATGCTATAAATTATTATTTTAAAAAAAATGTATTTATGATGCTTCAATTTTGCTAATGAAGTTTATTTAAAATAAATAAAGAATTAAAACCTTGTCTGTTATAAGTGTGTTTATGTCGGAAGTGTATTGGGTGTAGTTGAAGGTAGAAATGGTCAAGGGATGATTAGATTATTTAGATTGAGTTTGGAGATATTATTTAACCCTCACGTATATAGGTGTAAGTGTTTGGCTATTGTTTTCCCTTGCCTTTCTTTATTTTTGTATAGTTAATGTTAGATGATATACACTGGTTATAACAGATAAGTGTTGTATAAATTTTTATAATATGTATAAAAGCTGATTGATTTATGGCATCATCCAAGTTCTATAAATAAGCTAATAAAAAGTATGTTTTAAAAAGACATTATATTTATGATATTATAAAAGCACACATATTCGAAAATATATGATTCATATATTAAATATTAGTCAATTTTGGTTTTACTGTAGGAGAAATGTAATTGGTTAGCAAAGTTAATAAAATAATATTTTTTTTAATTTATTATTTATTTTGTCATTTATTTTTAATAAATGTTTTATTGAATTAATAGCCCATATGAATTGCTTGATTATATATGTTCGATTCTCCATTTCCACACACACACATATATGCTTAACATAACATAGCCCTAGAATATATAGATTTGCCAGTATGGGTCAGGTTTTATTTAATTTGTCTGGAGTTGATAAATCTCAGTATTACAATGCCAATAATATATTTTACTTTGCTTAGAATAGATGGTGATGTGGATTTAAAAGGTACCCGACCCTCATCATTATCTATCCTATATTAAATATGATAATTGATAATTTTGCACTAGTTTTATAATTAAATAAATGTGTGGCATATGATTAAATTAGTGTTACAGAATTGTTATCCATAAATGTTTTATTACTCTTATTTGCATCCTATATGAAGACCGTATCCTATAACCTCAACTGAGCTAAGCCATAGAGTAATTACAATATAAGAATCTTTTAAATAAGTGGCGCCTGGGCATTTATAGATCTAATAAAGTGAATAAGTGAAGAAGACAGAGGTTACAATATATATATATATATATATATATTTTTATATATATATATATATATATATATATATATATATATATAAAAATTATAATGTATGTATATACCATAGATAAAATGTAATAAAATGAATTCCACAACAATATGTAGATAATTATCAATTATTATGCTAATATTTGCATCTACATTTAAAGGTTGCATTTTAATATCAAATGGCAGGCTTTAAAGCTTTTTTGTTTAGGAATTCAAAACTTTGTAAATTTGAAGTCCAAAGAAAAAATAATTTAGTGCTATAAAAAGATTTATTTAAAATTGGCTACTCCAGAGTCATGCTTGACAACATTTAATTCTAAAACATAGATTTTCATGTTTTACAACCCTAAAATACATTCAAAAAGAATTTCGATTATGGACAAGAATTTTAATACTGGGTTTAGATACTCCTTATCACTAAATAGACTCATCAAAAATTGCTAAGATGAGATTAATGATGATGATAAATATCAATCGGTATACACCCTGAATTGTCAGTTTTACAATGTCAGATATTATGGAAAAACTTGTGCAAACTTAAAAATGAGAATCACTCAGCATGCTCATTTATATAGAGCTAAAGGCAACTGTCAGTTAATCTGATGGCATAGGCAACTGCTAAGTCAATTTGTGCATACTATGCAAATCTATGACAATCAGTGCACAGTTTAATTAACATTTACATGCATGAGGAAATGCTAATATTCATTTTAATCATACTTTGACAAATATACACTGTATTGACAGCCTGGCTTAGCAAAATAATAAATATTGTTTAATATAAAAATTTATTAATCGTAATAGTTAATAATTAGCTACATATTCTTGTGGAATTCATTTAATTATATATACAAATTCAATCACTAAACATTACAAGATCATCATTTTTAAGCTTGATCACTTTGGGCACTGAGGAGCACTATAGTATGGAGAGGTCTGCCTGTTTTAATATATATAAATTAATTAACAAACCACACACAAGCATGTTTATAATAAAGAAATAGCTAATTACATTTATTAATACACAAAGAAAATCAACAATCATTATATAATATTTTGTCTTAAGCCAAAGTTTCATCAGATGAACCTAAAAATTATATCATTCACTTGTTTCCCATATTAACCCCCAAAATTATTGCATTAAGCTTTAACCAGTTGAATTTCTTTCACGAGAAGGATTATCTTGTTTTAAAAAAAAATCTATTGTATATTAATTAAAAATTACATTTTCATTTCTGTAGTGATAAAAATGTTAATCCTTCCTTTTTAAAAAAACTACTCTATTTATACATCAATAGAAAATAAATTTTCATTTTTTCAGAGATAAAGATCTTAATATCATTTCTTGTTTTTTTTTTTTTTTTTCAAAAGTAAAAAATATATAAAATAAATGAAACTACATAAGAAAACAAAAATTAACTCTTTTTTTTTTTTTATAGTTATCTCTACGAAAATTAACCATTTATAGTAATATTATTATTATAAAACATCTCAAATTTTGTTCCATATTTATTTCCAGTATGTAAATCATTTAACAAACTTAACCTAACTAAAATCCTATCTAATAAATAGCTTATCATGAAGCTAACGTGAGAAGAAATAATTCTTCTTAATATATATATATATCATTAAAAACCAGTTAATAAAAACAAAGTTATTGTAATAGTATATATATATATATATATATATATATATATATATATATATACTTTAATATTTATTTTAGTAATCTATTATATATTCAAAATATTAGTATCTTTCTCATAGGCATTAATATTATTCTCATTAAATAAGATCTAAAAAGCACATTGCTTATTTATTGAGATATTAAGCCAATAAACATCACATGATCACCATTTCTTATGCTTGCTTATAACTGTTATTAAAACAGGCAAAACTCTCCATACAGTATTGCCTCTCGGTGCAAGCCAGAGTAATCAATGGATGCCAGAAGGCCAATAGATTGAAGTCTTAAACAAAATCCCAAGAGATTGTAAAAGATTTAAAAATACATCACATGTAAAATGGATAGATGAAATAAAGAAATTTGCTGGTAAATTTTGGAAAAAGAGACTAAGGATTGGAAAAATCTGCGTTAAACTTGGAGAAATCTTTATTTTGCTCTGGATTGATAATGGTTGGAAATGATGATTATATTAAAATATAGTCATTAGATATTTATTTAAAATTTTATATTAATTTTAATTCTGCTTTTACAAGCAATAAAACATAAATGAAAAAAGGGTTTTGAAGTCATGGTTTCATGTTTTTTGTCAAAATTTTATGACACCATTTTCTAAAACAAATCTTTGACTGGCATTTGTTTTGTACAAACTTTATGCTTTAATCCAAACCACAATCTTAATAGATATTGACAACTGCTATTATTGTGTTTTGCGGTGAAATTTTGACATAGCCATTTTTAATCCCAGATTGCTGTAGGTGATCATTTTATTTAATAATATTTTTTTGACTTATAGTGAAATCCCATGCATGTCATTCTTCCTCTATTATCCTTTCTCAGTTTGATATATATTATTTCATGTAACTGAAATACACATCATAATAACTGCAGAGAGCATAGTTTTCTGATAATAAGATGGTTATTGTATTTCCATATAAAAGTTATTGAAAAAAACGATATCCAAAATGTATTTAATTGCAATAAAAGTCAGAATTTAATTGATTTTCTACAAAAATGTGATACAGTAAATTTATTTTATTATTTCTATTTTTTGAATGAATGCTTTCAAAATTTATTATTAATAACTATATTATAATAATTCTTTGTTTATAATATAATCTTAATTTATATATGCAATTTTCTTATTTCCAAACAAATTACTATTTTTACATACAATTTTATAAGACAATTTAAATGACAAGAACATAAAATCATATTTTTCTTTATTCGTTACTACATTTCAAATATTATTACTATATATATTTATATATGAAGTGTGTGTATATGTGATGTTGAAAAGTATTGTATATATGTAGTTAAATAAACAATGAGTAATTTACTGTAACCAAATATGATCTGTTATACACATATGTAATATAGGGAGCATACCAATACCTCAAACAAGCTCTTATTTAATAATTGCAGTAAGAGAAAATATTTAAAATCTCTCTCTAGCATATTCCTATCCCTAGACAATTTGATTTTGAGCTTATGGCTTACCTCAGCAAGGAGCTAAAATATTCAGACATTACATCTAAAATATCAACTCAAAACACAGCGCTTATTTAATATGTAACTATTGAAAAAAAAATCTGAAATTTTCAGAAATAAGTTCTGGGCTTTGAGTTGATATTTTAGATCTAGTCTTTGAATGTTCTAGTTCCTTACTGAAGTGAGCCATGAGGTTGAAACCAATTGGTCTGGGGATAGGAATATTTTAGATAAAGATTTTAATTTTTTCTCTTACTGCACTTATTAAACAAGAGCTTGTTTGAGCTATTGGTAAGTTCCCTAAATGACATATTTGTAAATACATGATTTTTCAAAGCAGTGTCACATTGTATATGACTTGCTTTATTGATTGTTATACACAGTATATGATATAATAGAAAGACTTGAAACAAAATATAGTGGATATCATGGCTCCATTCATTTTTCATATATTCTGCATGAATTTTGGAATGCAACATTCCAAGTTCACTATCTTTTTCTCTTATTTCATGAAATAAATACTGCACAATAAGAGACACAAAATAATATCAGCAATAAAATATAATAAACAGAGTAACAGTTAAAGGAGATACATGAGTTCAAGTAAGAGCTCTAATGAATTACACTTACATGTAGCCATCAATAATAAAACATAACTGTTTTCAAATCTTATAACACTGTATCTTTTATTATTATTTTTTAAAAACATATCCATATATAAAATATAATGGCAGGCTTTCATTTATCAATGATTAAAGTTATAAAATAATGGTTCAAGAAATGATGGAATGCTGTTTCTGGTTGCCAAAAACAAACAAAATAGGCAGATAAATAAATACAAAAGGTTCACTGCACAAATAAGATTATGATAGTTTGAAATAGATAATTTCCTAATACATAAATATTTAATAATAACATAACAATGTCAAATTGTAAATGCAGGATTTTAAAATCTTTATGTCATGAAAGTAAATAAAATCAAAATCAAATCATTTTTGATAACTTTCTAAAACATTGGAGGCAAAGCATTTTTAATTGGTAATTTAAATGATATATATATTGTAACCCTTAGTTTTTTTTTGTAAAGAAACTAATGATTGGGAAATAAATAGTAGGATTAGTTTCTTAATTATATCCAAGCAAAAAATTTTTTTAAATTCAAGAAAAGTCAAAAGCTTTATTTAGAGAGACCAATAACCTTGTGGCTTAAATTTAATGTATAGGAAAAAATATGTTTGCATTTTATTTAAAATTATGGCATGGCATTATGTAGAGGGAAGGGGGATTCACTATTGTGCACACTATAATATCTTTAAAATGTTGATTTATATGTCTAAAAGAAAGGTATTTGTGAATTGTAATATTTATGAATAAAATGTTAGTACAAATTAGAATTGAACTTGTTAGAGATAGCATTTGTTTGACAGTTGTTTTCATGAGAATAGGTTTAAATTGTTAGAAAATTAGGAAAGATATTTTGCACTAATATGAATAAAAGATATTTTTACTAATATGAATATGAAAAGCAGTTCACTATTTAGTATTGTGAGTATTGCTTGCATATGTGTGTGTATGATGCATATATAGATTTGTTTCTTCATGGAAATTTACACATTGTACTCTAGACTATTTGATAGTATAATGTAAAATGAATTTATTTTGTATGGGTTTTACAGGAATTGGTTGTTTTCAGTTTTAAATTTGATTTAAGTTTTAAAGAAAAAATTATTTATATAAAGTCAGTTTATAAAATAACTGCAGTTATGTACTTTTTTTTTTTAATATTTCTCATAGATCAAAGTGGGGAAAATGTGTTAAGAAAGACAAAAGAAATGTAATCAAAGATGGAAACAATAAACCAAAACCAACATTTAAAAAATGGTGATAAGGTTGCCTTGAGAGAGAGAATCGGTAGATTAGACTGATCAAAGCAAAAAACTTACAGGTGGCTTTTTTTCTTTATAAACACTAGTGCAAAAATATTAAAGAGAAAGAAATGAAGTAAAGGAAAGATTTCTCTTGCTAATTCGATATCTGACCATCTTCTCTGATTGTTTTGTCTCAGACAGCAATTTGACTCAACTTATTAAAAAGTGTGTATATATTACTGAAAGATGAAGTGCTGAATCAATTGTACATGGTGTACAATTTTCTCTCTTCAAAATCAATTGTGGCAAAATTAGTTCGCAACAAAAAATTCTGTACCCAATATCTCCATCTTCATATTTGGTTTTTAAAAGTTCATTTAAAAGAAGACACCTCAGGAACAATATTTTATCTGTGACTTAATTAATTAATAACTCCAAGGAATGATTGTACTTTGATATAAAGTTAGTTAAATACTCATCATTTTTATTAGTAATTTTTTTTGGTTGTCACTCTAGTAAGAATATACATGAAAAAAAAGCATCTAGAACACTATTTTATTTAATTCTTTTCCTTAAATAATGAAGCTTAAGGAAAATAAAATTATGGACTAAAATGTGAAACCAAGCATCTGGATTTGAACCTGGAAACAAAAGTATTTAAAAAACAAAAGTAATCTGTGGACTAATTTTCAACAGTTGTAATTATTGTGATTAAATGTGAAAGTATCAAGTATCAATGTAGCTACATCCTGAATGAAAAGAATTTTATGTGTGTCCATAATCATTAACATGAGATAGATATAATGTGTTTTTAAGACAGTGAACTGAAAAATGGTAATTGGTGTTTATGGACTATATGTATGGGTTTTCTGTCAAATTGGCCTTGACCATACAAAATATTCAGACTTAGCTTTGAGGGAACCCAAATCAGAGAGACAATGCTTAATGTTTTATTGTTTATTTATTTTGCTTTTATTTATATGTTTCATTAGTATGTTTAATAGATATTTAACAGTCATAGGATTTTTTTTTAAAAAGCAATGATTTTGACCTATAAGAAACTATTAAAGTTTTGAAAAAAATGTTAATGTGTAATAATGATAAAGCCTAAATGCTTTTATATTTCTCATAAAAAAAGAGAAAAGATTTTTTTGATCAAAATTATATGCCTATTATTAGATGTGTGAAAAGTATTTGAATAGTCACTGCTATGCCTTGATGTGTTTGAATCTTAAATCTTGGATGGATGTTGCTGGGTGCTTGACTTTTGAAATTAATATAGTTCATGGGTTTGTTTGTGATCAGTCAAAACTTTATCATTTTTATCAAGATTATAATCACCCTGTGTGTGCATGTGTGAAGCTATAAAGGTTTGTTATTGCTGAGGTAGTTATCTTACCACCTTGAAGGGATAGATAGAAAATAGCTATCTTATAATTTAATTACTATGTATGCAGGTATTGGGAGATCGAGGACCTGATCCCAGCTCCATTTGTATTTATTATTTAAGTAGGGAATTATTGACACAGTTGTGGTAAAATGTTTTGCATGCCTATTTAAAGTAAATGTGTAGAGACTAGTTCCTCACATAATATGTAGCCTCAGGAAGAAGGCAGTTCTCTGGCCAATGCTAACATTTGAAGTTATGAATTGTTTAATTTCCCTTACTAAGACACTAATGCATTTGTTATGAAGTGCTGCATAGTAATATAAAATATTTGGAGAGTTTTACAAGATAATAGAACAGTTGCTATAACAGGGTTAGGGTTATAATCAGATGTGTGTGTTGATGTGGGGGATAACAGAGAGTTACTTCAATTTATAAGCTGGCTGATCTGTAGTCAGAGTTTGTGGAAGGTAATAAAATTAAACATTGTCAGGCTGTGGCAATATACTACCCTATCAAAATGTATAGTGTCATTGGATGGGTAACATGATGATCAGAATTATAGGGGAATAGCAGTGAATATTTAGTATGCATGGAAATAAAACTATGGGTTTATATTTCACCTAATTATTAAGAATGGTTAGAAAATTTGGATATAACATTATCTTTATATAGGAAATACAGGATATTATTGCTTGTTGGAATAGTTAAATTTATAATTGTTGTAATGAAGGGGGCCAAAAAATTGAGTAAGCTGTTGGATAAAGTTATAAGATAATTTCATATTTATATTTAAATGTGGAATTCTAATTTTGTGCTTAAGCACTTTAACATTAAATTGACATATGGGTCAAAACAGTGATTAAGTTTCAAGGAAATTTAAATAATCTGAAAATATATATTTATTATCATTATTATTTTTAGTAGTTAAAGTCAATTTCATATAAAGGAAAGTAAATTTTCATTTTACAATGAGTACAATATTCGAGATTGTGGTGATACTATATATGTGCATGTTTCTTTTTTGTTTAAGTATAATAAATATTTGTTATTGTTATAAATTTACATATGTGTCTTGTGTTTTAATATTTCAAATGTCTAGAACCTTTCCAGAACTTATATCTAGAACCTATATCTAGAACATTACACCACCTTATAAAGGGTATATTTTACAGACTACCACAACCAATTTTATGAAGATGATATGAATACAAGTATTAATATCAGATCACATTTAAATTAAAAACATGTTGAATTGTATCATTGAAGCTAAATGGACTAAAATGGATGTGATTTATTAAACATCAAAGAGTTATATTAAATATGGGTGGCCTAAAAGCTGACCTAATTATGTAGTAAAACATGTTTCATAAAAAATATCAGGGATTAGCTTGAATAAAAAAAATAATGTGTTTCTATGTGTGAAGGTGAAATATGAGCTGAAAGGTGAAGAGGATAATAAAATATTGCAGAGATTGCTAAGTTGCCACTGAAAAAGATTAGAACATTGATGAACAGCAACTCAACATCAGCAAAAACTATACCTGGACCAAGATAATCTTATTGAATAATCTTATTCAGTAATCTTATTGAATGGTTATACTTTTTTATAATGATTGACTCATACTCTAAATAGATCAATACAAAATTGACAAAAAGCACAGGTATGGATTGTATTACTAAAGCTTTGAATGATATGTTATTGTGTGATGGATACCCTAAAATTATAGTGATAATGGAGCTAGTTTTATGTCACTGCAGTTAAAAATCTTTTTAGCTACCAAGAAAATATGACATATATTAACACTATCATTTTATCCTGAGTCAAATAACTTAACCATGAAAGCAGTTCAAAAATTAAAGAGCTCACCAAATAAGACCTCCATAAAGATATCAGAAAAGCTTTGAAAGATCTGTTTTTAGCAGTCCATTTCTTGTATGTTTACAGAAAGAACACTGACTCAATTGCTTTTGCTGCAAATGTTTTGTAGACATATTTCAGTATATGTTTCTAATAAGAATGAGACAAAAGAATCCATTTTGACAGGGAGAAATTTAAAGTTGGTGAGATATAATAAATATAAAATATTCTGAAAACAGTGGCTTTCTAGAATATTAAATGTTATATCAAAGAATTAAGATTAATCCAGTTGACCAATTGAAACCAAATGAGAAGAGATGATAATCATTTGAAATATCATCAGAGTGAAGCATTAAAGCTAATAAATATCAGTAGAAAGCTTATATTTGAAACAGAGAGTACTCTAAATAAAGAAGATGAGTGCTCAGATACATAATTAGGTTGCTAAGTATAATTAATAAATAATAAGCAGAAAATGAAATTGGTTGAGCTGAAATAAATAGTCTGATGAATCAGCTTTTATACTATTTGTAGATCCAATATATTTGTGATTTACAGATTTTTGTGTTCAACTATTATAAAACTCACCTTTATTTTCTTTTCTCTTGTAGTCTTTCTTTTTATTACTTCTGAGAGTTAGAACAGTTGTTGAAACTATACATTGACAAAGAAATTAGTATACTATGGTACAGATTGCAAGAAATATTACATAAAAAGTCCACATAAACATAAGATCTGAAAAGGTCTGTTAAAAAGTCAAAACTTTAGATTACATTTAAAAATAGTAAATAAATTGAATATATTAATTGCATGTAGAAAGGAATTATTATTGCTATTTTGTTGTTTATATTATACAAAATCCTTGATGGAAAGATTTCATAGTTTGTATTAATATGGATTAGATTATTGCAAGTATGTTAATAGATTGTGGTCAAAACAATGGATTAAACATCTTTACATATGTTATCTGATATTTCTATGACCATTTAATCACATTTTTCAGAGCTAATATGTTCTCAAGAGTTACTGTAAAATAATATATGGTATATAGTTTATAGTTTCTTTATTCATTATTTTGTTATCTGGATTTTGAACAATCACATAGGATGACAGTAAATCTGTTCCATAGACTGATAAAGCAATGCATAGCAAACTCTGGTATTTATAGGCTTTCTACAGATTATTTCTATAAATTGTCTTGTTAATATACTGTCATTCTTGGGATTGTTCAAAATCCTGATAACAAAATACTAAATAAGAAAAATATAAATTGTATACCTATATTATTTTACAATAACTCTTGAGAACATATTAATGTGGAAAAATGAGATTAAATGTACATTGAAATATCACATAACAACAGGTGTAAAGATGTTTATTTCATTGTTATGACCACAATCTACTTAAATACTTCCAATAATTTAATTATATTAATACAAACTATGAAATCTTTCCATTAAGAATTTTATATAATATAAATAAAAATAATTATAATTATTTTCCACATGCATTTAATATATGCAATTTATTTATTATTTTTAGATGCAATCTGAAGGATTGACTTTTTAACATACTTTCTCAGATCTTATATTATGTTTATATAGACTTTTTTTACATAATATTTCTCACAATCTGTATAAATATAGAATACAAATACACTTAGTAAGTGCATAGTTTCAACAACTGGGTCTAATTCCCAGAAGTAAAAAAAAGATAGGACTACAATTGAAAAAAGATAAAAGTTAGTTTCATAATAATTATACCCAAAAATATGTGAATCATAAATATGGTGATACAGGTACTGTTCTGGACTGTTAACTGAATTATTTGGTTATCTTGCCATACTGTTTTTAATGTCTTCAACAGAAAACCCATTTTTTTGAAAGACCAATAAATTGCTTTGTTGTGTTCTACTCTCACTCTTATTTTTCCCATGAAAGAAATGAGTACTGCATGTTTTTAAATGCTTGTGAAAGAATCTGCACAATATAAATAATATCAAACTCTCTCTGTAATAATGCTGGAGTTCAAGTAAAATGCTTTTTAAGTCTGTTTCTGTTTATATACTTTACACACCCAATAATTCAATAGCATTTTTTAAAAATCTAAAAAACATATTATAGATATTAAACATTTACCATCATATTTTAAAATTTTCAAAGGAAACAAAAATTAAATTCAGCTAGAGCTTTTATGCAATATTGAACAGAGAATATATCTTGCTTCTATTCAGTTAACTGGACAATGTAATTGTGTTATATATAACTAATTTTGTTACCCAAATTTTATACAAATGGAGCATCATTAATCCAAATACTCATTATACAAAAACTTCCACAATTTTAAATATCATGTTTAATCTTCTACAAAATTTATATTAGTTTGCACACACATTTGCAAATAAAATTTTTAAAAAAATCAGTAAATATCTACAAATTAATAAGCCTAATTTCAGGAGGTTGCATGTTTGCATTTTCAATTTGAAATAAAGGAACTGCAATTGTAGTGTAAATATTTTTGAAATTAAGAAAAATCACAAAACTTAAAATGCCCAGGAATCAATGCATATTAAAATCCTTTTATATACAATTTATTTAAGTTTAAATTTAATAAAACTCTTCATGGTTTGGTGCATAAAAACTATCAGATTTTAGAGTGTAAAAGTCCTTAGATTGATTTCAATTGGCACATTTAGTGCTTGAACTTCTTATATCCTTGGCATTAAAGCCATTTGATAATTTTACTACATGCTTTAGTGCAGTAATAGAATATTAGATTCTAGGGTCTCATCCTCTAATCCTGACTTCCAGTGTCTCAAACTTTTTATGAACTCCCATTCAATAAAGATATTAGATTATTTAATTTAGTAAAGTTCAAAAGTTCAAATATGTATCTTGGAAACCTTTATTTTTGTCACATGTTTAAAGTATACTAGTTAGCCATTAATTATATACATAAAATAAAAGAAAATAATACAGTTTAATCTGTTGAAAAAAAATAGTTCTTTTAATTTTTATTTGTTTTTCATTTCATAATTATGAAACGCTTTTTTTTTAATTGAAAGATTGCCAAAAAAGCTTTTGAAAGTCTTTTGGTCCAGATACTGTGGAAACCAGATAATAAGGAATACCTCCTCTTTCTTCAGACAATCAAAGAAATGTCTCTTAATGATTACAATTATACATTTAATGCACTAGACGAGGTAATGTTTATTTCATTTCTTTCATTATTTAACTTTAAAATTTAGTTGTAACATATTTTTGTTTTAAATAATCAATTGCCTGATAAATCCTAATTTTCTCTTATTAGTTAATATATCGCTAGCAGATAATATAGTAATACTAGTTAAACAAAATATAGCTTTTTTATATATTAATATTATTGTTCATTTTTTTATATTTTATGTATATTAAATTTATTTATTCATTTAAAATTTCTACACTCTCTTATAATTGTATACCTATATACATAAATAATAGCTTATTTAATTTTTTTTTTCTATAATAATTACTACTGGAATTCTTAAAATTATGTGGAAATCAAAATGCAAATTTATGAATTTATACAGATTATTAGTAAATGGTTTTCTCTAGAAGCTTCCTGGGTATCAACTCTGAGTCAATACATGTGAAATATTGACATAGTTTATCTATTCCCCTCATAAAATGTATGAGACTAATATGTTAAATTATGAGTTACAACATAAAATGTGGCAATATTTTGTACAACATCCCACTGTGGATAAATTTTCTAATATTACATTTTATTCTAAGCAGGGAAAAACTGCTTCTGACACATTTGAAATGATTTAAATTATGTACAGCAGTGAAAACATGAATTACAATATGCTTTCAGGTTGTTTGACAGATTTTATGATGGCAGAGAGAGAAATATAGAGGCAATAAAAATCAATAAAGATATAAGGATGCACTGGTATATTTCATATCATGAATTATGTTAGCCCCTTAAAAATAGCTAAACTATGACAATAAATAGCCAATTACTCAAGGCTTTAGCTAGGTTTATAAATGTAAATGATAACAATCAACTTTTATGCTATTGACAATGTCAGCCTGTAAGTCAAGGCACCTTCCTTTAACAACATCATTATATATGGTCCTGATATGTTTATATAGACACTAAAGGTTACAACATGCACCAAAAAGTATGAGATTAATAATGCAAAGAAGTTTAAACAAGCCTCATTTATCATGAAAATATAACCTGTTCTGAAAGCAGTCTAATAAATAGCAATTTATAACTTCCAAATTTCACATAAAGTATATACTTACTAAGACAATAAATCCAGCTACTCAAGGCTTTAGTAGTTTAGAAATATAGATGATAACAATCAACTCTAAAGCTATCAACAGTCTCAACAATCTAATCAAGGAAGTTGCCTTGACTACAGGTTGAAGATCATTGATATCTTAAGGATAGATTGTTCTTATTAGCTAAACTGTCATTATATAATACACCCATTGATTTACTGATGTCACTACAAGCAGTTTCAGATAAAACCAACCACATTTACACTGAAATATACTATGTCATAGTTTGATTGAAAAAAATATACCAATCATTTTTTTAACAATAAACATCTTTGATCTAAAATTTAGACATTTATCTGCAAAAGACATTAGTACAGATTTCTCAGCTTTAATTCAAAATGCTTGTTTACAGAGCATTTTTTGATCTCATTAACAACTTCTTCCTTCTAATTATAAACTTTAGTTGAAATTTTAAAGAAACTATTAATTTTACTATCTATAGTTTGTACATATTGGAATACTTTTTGTGTACACTGTATATTCATTTGTTCCTAAGATTATAACTTCAGAATACAAAAATATGCTTCATTTTGTTCAGATAGTACATTTTTTGAATTAATACTAATTAGATTAATAATGTAGTTACATTCATATACCATGACATTGTAAATGCATATGACCATTCTAATTCCAAGAAAAGAAAAGGAAAGATGATAAATTTGTCTAAAAATGTGGTTTCCAATCACTACAAACCAGTCTGTGAATCTACAAATATATCCCCATTTAGAATATACTGATTCTTATGATATTTTATGCACTATCTTTTAATTTATTTGGCAGAAATCTTTTCTACCTCAAATAATTTAGCATTGAAATTCTTTGTTCTAACTTACAAATAAAAATAAGTAACATTGCATTTTTTTAAAAATATCTTTAGAGAAAATCTATATAATGTGGACAGAGTTTAACATTCCATAAAAAAACTATGCTCAATTTCACCATAAAAACCACTTTTATGAAAGTCTTGCATTGTCTGTTTGTTTTACGTTTCAATTTGTATTTTTAAAATTTTACAGTGTATCATTAAAAAATCTTTTCTAATATGTTTCATATTTGCATCAATAAAGGTGTGTCCAAATCTCACTGCAATCTAATAAGTTCAGTAAAATAACAGTTCTGTATATGGCTAATTTAGATTGATAGACTATTTGAAGTGTTCTTGAAATATATTTTGTAACATGTTGAAAAGAGCAGCGGTGAATTGGAAGATTGTCTGTATAGCAGAAAATCTGCTTATAAAGATATCAATGTATTTAACGTGATTTATATTCTCTAGTTGAGTTACATTCAAGCCAAAATTTACTAATTTATTTTCTTCTACTACTGCCAGTAAAAACACTTTAGTCTATGAACTGAGATTAATTATTAAGTCAAAATCTTTATGTATTATGATCAACGTATTAGATATATTCTGTAAAAATACGTTTTTCACGGTAATGGTGGACTTATCTATATGTAAACAAATAAAACACATGATAACATTGGAAGGTTTGTAAATTCTAGTGTTTGGTGCTCCATGTGAATTAATCCAGTAATAGACTGACTAGATTCAGGAATAAAAGGTTATCAACTAAAGCTCAAATCCATTTATCAAACATCCCATTAACCTATGAGTGAAAATATTTACCATTCACTTTATTTTACATCTGGATATTTTAGCATCAGTTTAAAACTATTAGAATAAAGATATGAGTTTCTATATCAAATCTCATCCTGTTTTTCACCTATGGTGCTGTACAGAGCCATGTGACTTTCTAGGCTAATAATCATTAATGATAATTTATTATTATGGTATTTGTTTAAAGCATTAATCATCAGAAACATTAAAAAAGCTTTAATATGGAAAGCAAATTCATTATTTAACTCATTAAAATATTATATCTTTAAAAGTTTGTAAATTATAAAAGAAATGTTAAACAATGGCTTATTTAGTAAAATGTGTTATTTGTAAATTATTATCATTAAAGATTTATTTAGCATATTTGATGTATTTTTATTAGGCAGGTTAATACAAGGATTCATCATCAACCATTATCAATCCACTGCAGGATGAGAGGTCTCTCCAAGTTCAATCCATCTCTGATCCTTTACTTCTCTTCCCACATCATCTTTACACACTTTCCATTTCATCTATCCATCTCACACATGGTCTCATTCTGGGTCTTTTAAAATCTCTTGGAATCCCGTTTACGATTTCTATTGTCCATCTATTATCCATCTCTTCTATGCAACATTTTTCAGCTCAATTCCACTTCATTCTTTTAATTTTTCTTGTTCAATGCGTTCTCTAACACCTGTTGTTTTCTTACATGCATATTGTATTTTTGATCTCTTCTTGTTACTCCCAACATGCATCTTTTCATACTAAATTGAGTGGTCTGAAGTCTCTGTACTGCTCTTCTATTAAATGTCCAAGTCTCAGGTCCATAATTAAGAACTGGTAAAACACATTTATTAAAAACCTTCCTATTTAAACACATAGGCATATTTTCTTTTTGCATCAGATTATTTCTACCAAAAGCACTTCACACCCAGTTTAATTCTATGATTAATTTTCTCCATTATGTTTCCATCTGTATTAATAATCTGACCAAGGTATTGGTGTATGACTTCGTTAACTTCTTTTAACTCATCATAATCAATCTTTATTTTCATATTTTGAAAAAATCCATTTATAACATTACTTTGGTCTTTTCAACATTTATCTTTAGTCCTGCTTTCCCACTTTTCATCTGATAACTCCTGCACATTTTCTGCAACTCTAAAACTTTTATTTGAAAAAACAAGTTCATCATTTGCAAAATCGGAATGACTTAAATACTCTCCATTTATTTTTTCACTGTTTTAGCTCCCATTTTAATCCTATAAAATAGTTCACTACAACACTTACTATAAAGCATTTTGGAGATATAATGTCACCCTGTTTTTCCCTTCTCAATGTAGACTTTCCCAAAATAATGTATTTAATCTAATTGTTGTTGTTGCTTTTTTACATAAATATTCTTTAAAATATGACAATATCCTGGATCTACTCCTTGATGATCCAATGCTTTAATCACTGAAAAAAATGTTTATAGAATCAAATGCCTTTTTCGTAATCTACAAACCCAAAGCATAATGTGCAGATTCATATGCATTTCCTTTTCTATAACTTCTCTCAATACGTGGATATGGTTTTACTATACCAAATCCACTTTTAAATCCAGCTGTTCTCTTAGTTGATGGAAATCCAATTATAAAGGATTATATAAAGATTTCAACTTGAAAACAAATTTTCCAATGAATTTAGTGGGTGCAATTTTATTATCCTTAACCATAGCCTCAATAGTTGTTAACTAAGGACATGACTATTTTGCATTTGTCCATATCTGGCATGGATTAGTAACTGTAAAATTTCCATTAGTCTAAAGCAGATGAATGCAAAAACTGTGAAATAGGCCTTTGAATCTGTTTACTTAAGAATCCAATGATTTTAAAAAAAATCAAATCCAGGATTTTCTCTCTATAATTGGATCAGAGTAAAATAAAATTTATTTGGATTTTTATATCAATTCATTGGTTATGAATTCTAGATTAAACATACAGAAAAGCATTTCAGCGGTTTGACGCTCAGCCTCCAAATAGTAAAATTATATTTTCAGTTATTGGCAAGTCCATTTACTCAAGCGTTCTGTAAGAGATGGAAATTTGTTCTCTGATATCTGAGGTGGAGGAATATCTACTACTGAAGGAAAGCCACTGCAAAAGATTAAGCTTTAGTTAGTACCAATAATGTTTCTTACAGTGGATTTTATTTTGGCATCTGAGAAGTTTAATATGGACCCTTTTTTTACAGTAGGATTGAATTGTTCTCTAGAAGTAGATTGTCTTCATTGTTAAGGAAGTTGAATCTTAACACCAAATATAGCCAACCAGCTTTCCCAGAAAGATATTTCTGAAAGTTATTTTAGATCAAATTTTAGATAATTTTTTACTATTAATAAAGCTTTAGTTATTAATTACGTTTATTTTGATTAACGTTATATGCAATTAAAAGTTCTTTTTACAAAATCAAAATTATAAATTGAGATACTTAAGGTTAGAATTATTAAAAAAATATTACTTTTAAGATGAAAAACTGAGTATGTATATGAGAATTTAATTTTGGAAATCAAGATTAAATAATACATTTTAAGGTTTTAAATTTGTTTTAAATATGTAATAAATGTGATTAATGTTAAATATTCACAAGAATTTTAAAATATATAAACAAATCTTTTCTAGTACAGTAATTTACTTTTATAGTATCTTTAAATGAATTTTAGCAATGTGATTTTTATGAGTTGAAAAACAATTATTTATTAAATTAAATGTTTAACTTTGAGCCATTAAAAAAATAATAATACAATTTTGAATAGAAAATTGGTATTGATTCCTATTAAAATATTTGAATAAATATTTATGTATATTAAAAATATCGATTTTTATATTATTTAAACAAAGGTGATTTTTTATTTAATAAAAAATATTTAAGTGCAATTATTAACAACGAAAACTATTAAAGTAGTAATATGATGTGGTAGTATTAATAACATTCATTTCAACTTTCGTCTTCTAAAAAAAAATAAGACAATAAAGCCAATTATTAAACACACAAATAAATTTATAAATGTAAAGATGATAGCAATCAACACATACAAACTTTCAACAATCTCAACCTGTGGTCAAGGCAACCTTCTTTAACAATAAAAGGGTATCACTATCCGTGGTCCAACATATTTATGTAGACACTAAAGACAATTAATAAAAACTTTAATAAGTTCATAAATATTGATGATAACAATCAACCTTTAAGCTATCAACCTTTAATTAAAGCAACCTTCTTTTTTCATGTGTCAAAGCATTGGCTGGGAAGCGAACCCACGAACCTGGGACAATTGCGGTTGTGCTGACCACTCGACCACCAATGCTTTGGTCAAGTTGCAAACTTTAGTGTCTGTGTAAACATATTAGAGCATAGAAAAAGGTGGTACCACCTCTATTGTTAAAAGTGGTTGCCCTAACTACAGGTTAAGATTATTGATAGCTTATCATACATCAAAATGTTTAGAATCTTTTAAATGCAATGATTGGAGGGAGGCAACCACTTTTTGCTGAATATAGTGTAACAATGATTACAGATTAAAACATAGTGCTACTCATTATGAATATAGTTTTGTAAATATAATAAATTTATA
>JAQFVV010014371.1:0-39060 GCA_028023455.1 Epiperipatus broadwayi
ATATATATATATATATATATATATATATATATATATATATATATATATATATATATATATATATATATATATATATATATATATATATATATATATATTGTACCCTTACTTCTTGATATATAAATAGTTTAAAATACAACTAGCTCAGTTACCTTATTATGCTTAATTAAAATTTGCATATCTATTTTTAATATACTTTTATATTATTATATCTTAATTAAATTTATTATCAATCATCAAAATCAATATAGTTCTAGATTATACTAATTAAATAAGTATTTATAAAATTATGAGACTGCGAAGTAAAGTTACAAAGTAATAAGCAGATTTACACTGAGTCAATATCTCCCAAGATACTGTCTCAATGGCATAAGAATACTACCACTACCTTATCATCTTACCACTACATCTATAGCATTCTTATGACTTTTAAATGAAATAATTATCTTTAATAATACTAAAATAATTCCTAACTTTTAACTTAAAATATAATTAAATAATCTCAGGTTCTTCTAAGTTGTTTTTAAAAAAAAAAAAAAAAAATTATGTAAATAAGTATGATGTGGGATTTTATATCAAACTTAAATACACCTAACTTATTTAAATAATAATAATAAATAATACTAATCTTAAAGTGTAATTTAATCTCATCTATTTATATTATATAATCAATCATTAAATGAATAAACAATAATATGTATATCTTTTATTTCATATGGTATCTTAATTTTGGAATAGATCAAAATCTTATACTTAATAATCCGTGGCAATAAACAATACTGTATTCTTATAATGTGCATTATAATCATCTTATGACCATTGCAATATTTTCTGTTCATGTCAATCAATTCTTATAAAATAATGTTAAGCAAATATTGTATTCATTTCTAAATAATAATAACAAATTCATTTTTGTACAAATATTATGTTTATTTCAAATCATCTGATGTCAAAATGCTGTGGTGAAAAATAATGAAAACTCGACACACTTTTAAAACAAATTAACAAATTTATTTACAATAACTTCAAATAAATTTATTTACACTATTTACAGTTTTAGAATTTAGAAAAATAAACAAAATAAAATAAGAAATTACAAATACAAGAGGGTTATACGGTTACTAATTCATGTGCTTAACAAGCAATTATACATTCTTCAAATACTCTACTAATAATATTATAGTATGTTTTCAAAAACTTAGATTTTTAAAATAAATAGTAGTGTACTTTAATTACTACAAATAATAATATATGTCAAGACTATTTATGTAGCATGTGTAAACAATGAAACTTCCCTAATTAAATAGCTACATTAATTAAGTATTACCATTTATAATGTATCATCATATATTTACTTTACTATTAGCATTGCTTAATAGCTTTATAAAATTAATGTATCTTTGTAATGTAAAACAAATAATTGACTATAATTATACTTTACTTAATGTAATTCCTGTTATATGATTTATCAAATATGCATTACATATCTGTACTGTTCAAATACTATTATTTAAATCATTTATCAATTTCAAATTCATAAAGCATTACCTTAGATAAATTTTATGATTCTTTTCTGTGTAAAATCATTACTTTACTTAATATGTTATTTTAATCCTTTCTAATAATTTCTATCTATAAAACACATTCTAAACTTATCTAAAATTTCCGGAAAATAAATATCAATTTTAAATAAAATCTTCATTATCTAAACTACCTATACTACATTGTTTATACCTAATAAACTTCAATCTAAATATAAGCTTCTACCCATAACGTAACTTAACTTATTTAATAAAACAAAATACAAAAAAAATAGAATCTTTTCAAATCTATTCTTATCTTGCAAATAATAAAATAATTACCTAAATAAAGAATAAATACAATTCTAATACTATAACATAATAAAATATCAAAATTTATTTATGAAAGAATCATATAATTATTTCTAAGCTTCTTACGTAATGTTGTATCATGTTGATATTATAGATTAAAACTTATGCATATTTTAATAAAGTTCGTTGCCAATATAATGTATGTGTTTTCATAAAATATCTCTCCATTCATTCTATAACAACATAATATTCAGTTGATCTAAAGAAAAACATATTAAATTCATTAAAAATCATTATACAATATTTTTACCATAATAATAATAATGTCCAATCTGCTATCCAGCCTTCTTCGGAATTTGCAGCTTCATAAAATAAAAATTATTCACATTCATACTCATAAACATTCATTAGAATATTTTGTGTTATATTAATTATAAAAAATAAATTTATGTAATTAATTATTATATTATTTTTAAGTTATTATTTAATAAATGTACCTAACCTACTTTTAATAGTTTAATAATATTTTAAATTTTATGTTAAATAAATAAAATAAAAGTTCATATTACGTATTCCAGCGACGACTTTTGTTCTACCATAAAAGTTCTAACAAATATCCTACGTATAAAGTCAATAGAACACTATTTCCTGTTCCGTTGTATCACGTGTTTCTTGAAAGTTTATAATAAAAATGATAACGTTTATTTTTTAAAAAAAAAAATAATAAGTTCCCATAAACAAATAAAATTAAAATAATAGTTTATAAATTCTCTTCCTGGATCCAGTTCTTCATAAAATATTGTTCCAAAAGTAATTATTTCTAAATTAATTTATAATTGTTGAATTATTCTCATTTAATTACTTCCATTAACTTAACTTGGCCTAATTTGGTTTGGCCTGGATGTCCACGTATTACTTGTGCATTTTCAAAACAATATATCTAGGTAAGAATCTATTTTTCCATCTATAACGTCCAGCGTTTTAGACTACTTCAATAATAATAGTTTTATTATATTACGATTTTAAATAATCATATTTATAATCTATTTGCCTTTTCAAATCGTCAATATTTAGTCTTTTAAGCACAAAGACTTAACAAGGCAAGTATTTATTAAAATTACTACTTCTTATATCTTTACTTAAGATATACATTTAATCTTTTAAAAATCTGCAAAAATACTTTCTTTCTATAGAAGTATTCATATTTCTTTTAAATATCTATTTATAATAGACAATAGTAATTTAAACTTTTAAAACTATTTATAGTCCAAAATACTACTTTTCTCCATCTCGTAGTTTTATGTACTAATCCAGCGTCTATTATTTCTCTAACATAAAGTTTTTGATATATTTCTCCGATACGTGAAGTTTCCATGACCATTCGTACGTAAATTGAGTTTCAATATTGAGAAAATCAATAGGGAATTATTAAGTTTCTACTGCATATTTATCATTTAAAAATTATAAAATTATATACAATAACACTCTTATGATTTTTTAAAACTGATTTTAAGAGCGTTTATAAATTTACTTGGCTATTTTCTCAATAGCACGATTAACTTAGAAATTTAATTATAGAGAGCCCCTCTCAACAATTGAATCCAGCTTTTATACTCGAAGAGTCTCCTCATCTGATTGGTACGTTTAAACAATCAAACTTTGCTGGCTTATTTACATATTTATCAACTCACTATTAAAATAAAATAATGACTTATTTAATAATTTAATATTATTACATTTTTTACAATAATCTTTATCGTTTATTTAAACCTATTAAACATTCTTTTGAAATATTCTTTCTCACTTGGTCTAAATTTTAACCCTTATAAGATCATTTAAAATAAATCAAATCTTTTAAATACGTTATATTTCTAAAGTAATATTTTTAAAAATCAGATTTAATATTTTACATTAATATCTTTATTTTTATCTCGTGATAACTCACGTATTATTTATAAATTTCACAACATAATTTTAAAATAGTTTTGCAACTTTATGAGAAAGCTTCCAAGCATGTGTGTGTATATCTCTAATTAACATCTATTTTTACAATACAAGAAACGCTTCCCATAATCTAAAAATAACTTAACAATTGCTTTTTAAAATAAATATTCATTTTTAAAAATAAATAAGATATTATATCAGATTTTAAAATAATTATTTGATATGATAAAAATCAAATATTAATCTCAATTTAAGTACTTATAATTTAAAATATTTTTATTCACTTTTAACATATATTTTAAACTAAATAAATATCTTTGTCTAATTTTAACTTGTCTTTTAATCACTTTAGCTTCAAACATTTGTTATTAAATTTATTAATGCAGTATTACATCATAATCATCATCACTTTACATATTTTCTCAATATCAACACAATTCACATATCAAATACTCATAGATTGCTTTAATTAAACTTATGGTAACATTACCACAAGCAAATTCAACATCACATATTTAAAATACTTTTTAAATTTAAAATTTTCTACTAGATTAGCACAAAACTTAAATGGTGACCCATACAAAAGGGCACAATATATATATATATAAGAAAAGTAATAAAAAAATACTAGAAATTACAGATCTATCAGTCTTTTATCAATTCTATATAAAATATTTACAAATATAATAAAAATTTACCTACAGTGAAATTTGAATTCTAACTAACTGAATTAGATGAGCATGAAAGCGTTTTTAATCTGGAATGGCTCCAAATCCATATGTGATAGCAGTATCAATTTTCAACTGCCTTATATTCATATTATTCTTCAAATCAAACAGGTCTATTCTCAGTATCTTTCTAAATATATCTCTATTTTGTAGAAATTATATTAATTTAAATTTAACTCAAATAGTTTTAATTACTTT
This sequence comes from Epiperipatus broadwayi, assembly GCA_028023455.1. Lineage (NCBI taxonomy): Eukaryota > Metazoa > Onychophora > Udeonychophora > Euonychophora > Peripatidae > Epiperipatus > Epiperipatus broadwayi. The sequence goes on from JAQFVV010014371.1 coordinate 4,703, forward strand.
TTCTTTAGTGGCATCTCATAGAATTAACTGTAATTTTTTTTCATCTTTTTCAAATGATAGCCTTTTTGCTACTTTTTACAAGAAATATAATAAAACTTTTTGTAACTAATGGCAACAATAATAAGTACCAAATTTATTTCATTAAAATCACTAATTATAAGGAAGCTATCAACTGATTATAAAAAAAACTATCAACTGAATCCAGTTAAACAAAAATAATTTTATTTCATTTTCTGGCTATACTTTTTATTTTTTATATATATTAATAACATTTATTATAATATAATGCTTATAAAAAAATGAATTTAAAATTATATATATATAACAAATACATATCAAAAAAGCAGTATGAGATATCAATTGTATTTGGAATGTAACTAAACTGTGGTGTAGACATTGCAGATTAATACAGTGGATTAAATTCAACAATTATGGAAAGGATAGTCCATATGTGTTATCATTATATTTGTGAATTATGAAAAGGTACTTAATTTTATAGGCATTTCCTTAGTAATTAAAGCTTTGAATCATCATGTCATAGACCTGGAATATTGTCATATTTTGAAGAATATTTATTAAAATGCAATTGGAGAAATTAAATAATGTAATGGCATTAAGATTGATAAGGATGTTCACATCTTCAAAATATTTTATGGCAGTATTACAATAAATATTTTGTGGGTGAAAATGGAAAGCTAAAGGAATAAAAGTACATGATCATTTAAATCATTGAGATTGTTTATATAATGTTCTTGTTTTTTAAATAATATTTCAAAGATTCAGAAAATATTACCAGTTATCAGATGACAATAATAAAGTAGGATTTAAATGTTTTACCAAATTAATGTTCAATGGATTTTCTTAGAAAAAAATAATAGATTGATACTCATGATTTAGATGAAGTTAACAACTACAAATATATTGGTCAGATTATTAATGTTAATAGAAAGATAATTTATGAAATTAATCTTACAATTAAACTTGTATGATATGTGTTTGCTTAGAATTAAAATGAAATTTGCTTAAGTGTATGAAAAGGAAAGTTTTTAATAGGTGTGTTTTATTAGATTTTACTTATGGATCGCATACTTAGATATTTAACAGAAGAGCAGCCAAAGACTTCAGACTAGTCAACAAAATGTGGAATGGTATATGTTAGGATTAACAGGAAAAGATTGAAAACAAAATATATGGGTGAGAGAACAAACAAATACTGCTGACATCATTGAAAGAATTAAAAAACAAATGGAAATGGGCTGAAAACATTCCTAAAAGATGATAATGTGTGGATAATTGAAATTTTAATTTTGATCCTAAGAAATTATAAAAGAGCTGGAAAAACACTATATGCCAGATGGATGGGTGAAGAAGAGACTATTGAACAGACAAACTTGATTAATCTTGAAGAAACCTTCATCTTACAGTTTAATCGATGATGATTGATCATAATGAATGTGAATTAATTTTTTTTAAATAAAAATAAAAACATATGTCCTATGAAATTTTCAATTTTATTTATTTAAAAGGTTTATTGTGCATAAAAGAATCAAATGTTTAGTATATTTTTGCTATTTATAGTTAGTTATTCTTATTACTGATTTTTATTTTTATTTGTTTTTAAAGGTAGCAAAGGATCAGAAAGTTATCCATTTTCTTTTTTTTTTGTTTTTCTTGTTACTTTTATTCTTTCTTTCTTTTTCTAATTGTAGAATTTCGGTAACATTTCTTGAGGTCTTTATACAAAGATATAATAAATCCGTGAAAATCAATAGACAATTTAAGAACTGCTCTATTAAGCAAACTATTGTCTGGATGCCAGGAGATAAATATCATTCTCAAAACAATATATTTTAAGATGAATGATGAAATAACGAAATTGATTAAATCGAATGTCACATCATTAATATTCAATCACAGTATAAATGTAATAAGCATTAATTGTAAATTATTTTTCATGTAAAAAAAAAGTGTTTCTTTTATATTAATATGCTTATATTATTAGTTCAAATTTAGCTATGAATGTCATATCTATTTAGTCCTAAACCATTTGCGATGTAATTATTTTGGATACTTAGTACACCCAAGAATATCTTATTATATATATATACAGTAATTTTTCAATCGATAAATGTTAATTATAACAATTTAAAATTATGTACATAAACATTTTTAACTTGAGTTTTGACTGAACAAAAAAACATTGATCAATAAATATCATTAATAATACATAAATATTTATTATTTAAAATAAAAAAAAAATCACTGAATTGTAAATTTTTGGTTCACTTTTATTTGAGTGAAGACAAAAATATCATGAATGTTTTTTAAACATTAATAATGTGTTGAATACAATGAATAACAAAAAGATTTTTTGACTATTCTTTTTATAAAAACCAAGTTGTTGTTTTTTTAAAAAAAAAAAAAAAAAACAGTTCTTCATAAAAAAATAAATAAAAAAACATGATTTTTTTATTCAATGTTTTGGATGGCAAAATATATATTATTCTCGATCTAGATATATCAGTCGCGTAATATTTTATATCAAAACAAATAATTTTTTTTAAAATCTTTGCGCATTTATTTGATAAATTAAAGAGTAAAGCAAAAATTATAATTTCTGATTACTAAAAACTTTTTTTTATTTTTAATATTACTAATAAATGAGCTAAAAAACGTTTTTTCTTTTTTCTTTTTACTATTAGTAATAAATGAGGCTAAATTTATGTTCGGTGCTACTGCAGTTGTTTTAAATTTAGCTCTCTAAATATATCGCTTTTCATGTTAGTTTGATTCAAAATATTTGTGTATTTGTATTTTTTATTTTTATAATATTCAATTTTATTTATAAGCGCAGAGATCTATGTAAATTAAGAAGGATTTACATTCTAAGCACCGATGTTGTTATAATAGCACAACAATGTTTTGTTGAGTACCCAGGATACTCTCAATAGGATAGAAACTTTTGAAAAGATAAAAGCGGTCATCTTATAACAACATTACAGGGCATGTGCTTAGGGCATAAATCTCTTCTATTTAAATTAGATTTGTATTCTTACAAGTTGAATTGTATAATAAGAATAAATAGTTTATGTGAGGGTTAAAGTAAACAACTACATTTTCTGCCAATAAAGTTTACTGAAACAGGCTTATATATACCTGTGTCTATATATGTAATATATAGGGTATATGAGCACAGACTTTCACACGACCCACCACTCTCCACTCTATCTCATAACACTGATACCCTTGAACACATATATGTTGAAAAGATTAATAATCACCAATTTACGTATTGCATGCTAAAACAGCAATCATCAGTTGGTCCAGATTTCCATTTCTACACATATATGCTCTAAGTGCTCAGATATATATTAAGATAGCCAATTCTTATACTTTAATGGACAGGCTTCAATCTACTCCACACTCCAACTCTTCAACTGTCCATCCAATTGAAAATCTGATGATGGAATGCTCAAAGGCCACCCTGCGGCTGAGATTTTTGTCACACCCATGTTGATCTAAGGTCAATCTAAGTGTTCAATTGTATCAGTGTTATGAGATAGAGTGGAGAGTTATGGGTCATGTGAAAGTCTGTGCTCATGTACCCTATAGAGTTGACATAAAACACTGATGTCATGTAAAATGGCTTCTTTTCAAATAAAATCAGAAGTGTGTAGTTATATGCTCAAAAATCTGTTAGCCAAGCTACACATTCCCATCCTCCAAAACCATTAGTACCACAATAAATTCAATTTCTAATTTATTATTTTCAATTATTTTTTATATCCCTGGTTAATTTTTGCTCCTATTCCCTTATAAAAAAATTTAATATGTTCATTATTCTGTATTTTTATTCTACAATTTCATTATACAGACCAGCATGTATATTTTAATATAGTTGTTAGAATACTCAGACTCTGGAGAATAAGATATCCAGATTGATTCCAGTTGGCTCTTCCAGCAATTGAACTTCTCATGAATATTTAGACAATGAAGCCATTTGATTATTTATTATTATACAGATCTAAAAAAAATTCACAATATTCATATTTCTTATACTCTTTTAACCTTTAAATTTCTCTTGACTTTTCATAATTCATTCTTACCTTCTTTCAGTAATATACATTTCAAAAATAAATCCTCATTTTTCTGTCACATTTCCACATAAACTACAACCCAAATCGTCATTTCACTTTTAACTTCTTTTTGTGATATCTAAAGCTATTGCACTTTTTATATTTTATATAATTTTCATTATTATATAAGTCCAACTATTTTTCATTCCTTACTCTATTTCTTTTTCTCTAACATATTTATCCTTTTTTTTTTCTTATCTTTGTAATTATGTAAATATATTACCTGTTCTATACATTTATTCCATTTTTTGCATAAATATAGGAAATATTTTAACTACAAGTATATTTATATACTTAGAGTTTAGATGTAATATAGGGTATTTGAACACAGTCTTTCAAGCTCCCTTCAGCCAACCACTCTATCTCATACAACCAATGCCCATGACCACACACATGTGAAAAAGGTAAATGACCTCCAGTATATGTATTCGTGCTGAATTAACACATCAGTTCGTCCAGATCATCATCTCCCATATATATAGATATATTCAATAAGTGCTTAGTCATGAGGGATCAGAGTGACTTGAAGTCACCATGATCATGACAATAATATTAGCATTAATAAGGGACTTGGGTGTTCCATCATCAGATTTTCCATGGTATAGATGGCTGAAGAATTGGAGGGTGAAGTAGATTGAAACCTGTCCATTAAATTATGAAAATTTGCTATCATAATATAAACCAAACACTTATTATATATGTATGTGGGAGATAATGATCTGTACCAAATAATGAGTGCAGGTTCAGCATGAATTCCGTATATTGGAGATTTATGTTTTTGACATGTGTGGTTATGCACATTGGTTGTATAAGACAGAGTTGACGGCTAAAGGGAGTTTGAAAGTCAGTGTTCGAATCCCCAACATTATAAATCTAAGAAAATAAATTATTTATAAAAATTTGTTTAATCTCCCATTTATTGTGTCCTGTCTTATCCAGCACTTGCATAATTACTTCTTTAAGAATCACCATTAAATGATATTAATAAATATATACAGATCAATGTTTAAAAAATTAGTTTTAAATAAGCCAAGTTATAAATTATAAAACTAAAAATTTCAATTTATTAAAAAGTAAAATGTAACATTTTATTTAATATTTTAGAACTACAGTTATTTACTACTCTCAAGAACTATTAGACAACCATTACTTCCTCTAAATTTATATTTACAATGAAAAGTATTGATTTATACAATGTACATTAGATGATATGCCAGACAACTTCACAGTTATCAGACTTCAAACAAAAAAATCTGAATATTCCAAATATTAATTTGTCCTCTGACCGAAGCATTCTTTTTCAAATGAAAGTAAATATAATGTTTCTGAAAATCATCTTCAAACTTTTCTCATTTGTTTCTTTTCATTTTTTTCCTGCGATATTCATTATTGAAGTAAAAATGAGAATAGCAGAAATAAAAAGCAAATAAAATTATTAATTATTTTTTCAATATTTTTTAATATTTTTTTACACCAGAATTTATTATATATTATTTTTCAGCTTTTTGTAGTTTTGCAGTCTTTTCTTTATATAATTCTTTGTTTACACTTTTTTTTTGTTTGCATAACCGTTTTTGAAACGGATAAAATAGAATAGTTGTCTTGCATTGGTGGACGAGAGATCAGCGCGACTGCCTTGCACTTGCAGGCAGTTGCCCGAGTTGCGGGTTCGCGTCCCGGCCGATGCTATGACACTTAAAAAAAAATAAAAAATAAAAAAAATAGAATAGTTTTTCATTAATCTTTTTTTATCTTTCTTTAATCATTTTTGTTTTCTTAAATTTATTTACTTAAAACTATTTTGAGGGTTGCGTTTTATTTTAATGAAAAAATAAAAAAACATTTCAATTAATTATTAATGTGATGTTAAAATGAATTAACATTTCAAAATGTAAAAAAGTCTAATTTAAAACTGAAACAAAATAAATTATCCAAACCCCACGTGACTTTTTTTTAACTTATAAATTATAATACGATATGAATTTATATTTTTTTATAAATGAACATTTCCCTATATTATATCTTGCATGTTGAATGTTTATAATTATTCTGCTTTTATGTGTAATATTACTCTTATGCATGACAGAAAAGCAACCAACACAATTTAATTAATTCATGCCATTTCTAATTTGGTACAAAATATGATAGATGATATAATTTACAAGTATAATTTTATATTGTTTTTATGGTATTGAATAGATAATGTAATATATGTGATAGGTAATGAAATAACCAAGTATAACTTTTACATTATTTATACATGCTTATTAAACTAAAAAGATAATTTGAAAGTATATAGTCTTTGTTTTATTGCTACTATCTCATATTTTTACATTGATTGCCTAAGAAACTGATAGTTTTTTTCAGTAATCATATATTTGTTTATGCATTAAAAAGTCATTTCTGCAATCTAGCTGAGAAAATGTGGAATTCCTCCATAAAAACATTGAACTATTCTACATCATTGACAACTATTCACAAAATCAACAATATTGCTAAATAATTATTGTAATATACTACTGACAACAGTACAATGTAACTTTCTCAGATACTTCAGAGAACAATTCATCCTATTTCAGTCATTTATGTAAGTTTTATTCATTGCACCAGATAGTATATTGTTCATTTCCAGTCCTCTGGCTTTTGACTTCATTAGTAAGAGTAGGATTCAAATCTAGAACTAATGTACTTATGCATCCGTCAATTGTACTTTTCTATTCATGCTAATATCTATAAATCAATACTTATTTATTTATATAGCACAGTATCTATATTATGTATTCAGAAGTAAATCAACCTTCACACACGCACTGTTTTATTTTGAATGTATGAATGTACATCCACCCAGCTGTAAGAACTTTTAAAAAACAAGTGAATTACTTGTCATTCAACAGGCAAAACTCTCTATTGTACTAGTCAAAAAACCCACCACCTAAACTGCAAGTCGGATCCAAACTCAGCTGAACCAAACTGAATTCAAACCCAACTCAACAGCTCAGATTAGTAGAAATCTAAATCGACAGCACAGTGCTATGCACCAAGAAACTAGCTCAATGGTTGGTGAGGATCAGAGACCCCTGAACTGACATTAATATCTGATAATAAACTAACTAAAATAATTTTAAATCGAATCATATGTATATGTTCGGATTGCCAACACTGACAGCGAGTATTAACATTAAAATAATTATGAAGGAATTAAGCACTAAGAAACCAAGTGTGTTTAGAAAATATTTAATAATAATAATTTGTTTTGTTTGAATTTTAAATAATGATTATATTAATTACCTCTAGCCTTTAACAGAATTTATAATAATAATAATAAGAATGGCGGTCCTTGTTATATGCCAACAAGTATTACGCAATATTTGAAAGTCTATGTCTATGTCCCCCCCCACAAGAAATAAAAGGCAGATAAAGGTATTCATTAGTAAAGAAATTTATTACTCTAATTTTATACGAAAGAATGTGATATTTATTTTCACATTCGCAAATCCATTCATGAAGAGCAAGATACGTATTTTAGGGCATAACTTTAATCTTTATTAGAAAACTTATTATAAAATATAACGGAGAATTTGTTGGACTCATGAATTACGAGCATCAGAGTGGGCTTTACTGGAACAGAGAGGAAACAGTGCTGACAAATTACAAGCTATAAAGTGAAATTGAAAGACGATGGCTAGTCGATAATCAAAGTCCTATGGCGGCTTGCATCTGACAAGTCTTATGCCCTTTGACTAATGTGAACAGGAGAGGAAGTGCTTTCTTCCTCAATAATTTAAAATAACAGAAATATTATCACCGACCAGCCTAACGGAGTGGAAGATTGCCCTATGTCAGCAACGTTCGAAGATGATAACTTGATAGTCATAATTTGAATGCTAAAACCCATATAGAATGCTCTACATGATGACTTGATCAATTAATTTAGGTCAAACAGGCTTTTAACGAAAAGTGTTTTAAAGTATATGCAAATCATATTAATTATGCCCCAATCATCATGCCCTTCCTGAATCTAAATAGCAATTAACTGAAATTTGAATTAGTGTATATTTAGTTGATTCCTTTATTGACACTTTTGCAGAAAACATTTTAAGATTATGTATATGAATAAATACATATTGGTAAACATGAGAAAATAGCTGGGGCATAGATTGGAAGTGGAGCTAATAATTTATTATTAGACAATTATAAAAATAGTAAACATGTAATAATTTCTTTCGACTCGATGATTGATAGAACATATAAATTTAGTTCTAATTGGCAAGAACTACTATTAGAATTAATATTATATTTTCTACGTAAGGCAAATAGAAGAAAGGAGTTTATCGAGTCAAAAGATTATTGACATATAATTAAAGTAACAACATTAATAAATTACACAAATAAATATATATATATATATATATAATAAATGAACCGCCAAGTAAGAAAAGAGAAAGTTAAAGGCTAGAAGTTGAGAGAATTATGATATAATAGCATAAATAAAAGTAAGTTTACACAGAGATTATGACATTTGTAGAATGAAAAAAACTCTTAAAGGAAGTGTAAAGTAAAGTTCGGAAATGGCCAGAAAGTTTAAGGTTCATTATGGAAATATATTACCCATTTCTTCCAGGCTGGATTCTTAGGTTACACGTCCGAGTTGGTAAAAAAATGTAGGCATGCATTTAGTCGATTACTGGAACAGCATTTTAGTGGCTTTTCATAATTTTAGCAGCATGATTGGTATGGAAAAGACTCAGCAGCTCCATTGAAGATTTTTAGGGGACTTCAGGAACTGATAGCCAGATTCCTGATGTTTAGCCCCTTACCCTGATCGAAACACTATTTAAAATGCACAGAGTTTTCTGCACTTCTCTACAACAAAGATGGCTTCCTTTCTCCAAACTTTTCACAGCTATATATACTATTGTATTTGATGCTTTCGGGCTAGCGCTTCTTTCATTATCAATGTCACAAAATCTACTGGTTGTTTTTAGATACATTCCTTCGATAAGGCTTTCAAACTCATTAACTTAAATTCATTTTCTAATTAGAAAATGAATTCTTCAAATCAGAAAATGATTTTAATTAGGGAATCCTTATCTTTTTTTCTAATTAATAAAACTTTAACTATTGTTTTTGGAAAGGGAAATCTGAAAGCTTATCGCTAGAGTGTAGCTTTTAATCAATAAAACTTTAACAATTATTTAAAAATAAAATCAAACATTCCCGACACAATGAAACTTTTAAACAATTATATATATTTAAATATTTACAAATATATACACACAATCCACGCAGTTATAATATATAAATTCATGAATAATTCTATCATGAATTTATTAATCGAATTGATCAATTTAAATCTGAAACTAATTAATTTTAATACGCATTTATGAAATACGTTATTCTTCATGGAAATTAGCATGGATTGAACGTATAAAGTCCGACTGCATCAGAAATTTAAGGTTAATACTAGGGTTTGAAGTAGACTTATGGCTAGATGTCATGAAGCTAGGATCAAACTCAGATCTGACTGCTTCATTTCTTTTCACTTCAAAAAAAAACAATGAAAAGAAAAATATCTTTACTATCATTCACATAAGTGTACTTGACTAATTGGTAGACTCAGGGAGAACAGCATGAGCGTGAAAAAATATCATCTGTACAAACTACAAAATTATACATGTCTCATTGTGATCATTTTTTTTATATTATCTAGCTTATATAAATAGGTCCGTTAATCAAGTCTCATTTTCCCTATGGTCATGTCAGTTGGTTGTCTGTATATATATCTGTAATTTAATGGTTGTCCTATTGTTTCTCTGGATCAGATGGTCCATATGAGTTGAACTTTTGGTGGTGGTCGTAGTCTTGGTCTTTTCTGGTTGGCGTCAAGTTCCCATAGTCTAGTGCTGTCAGTAATTCTATGGTCTTTTCTGCAACTGAATGCAAACAAAAAAATTGTTTAACATTTTCTAAATGAGTGAGGGAGGTTCCTTCCTGGGTCTTCTTTGAAATTTTGAGTCTGTATCGAGGATCCAAGAAATGACATCTGTAAATTCCTCATACTAAGTTGAGGATTCATTATCCATCCCATTTCTACTTTTGATTTTATTTTACTAGTGGTCTGAACATCTTTTTTCCTTTCTGTATTTATATCAGCTTCTTCGACCATTTCTTGATTTGCCTCATCTTCTCCATTGTCATCTTCTTTGCTGTCGTCTTCTTTTGGTGTGGTATGATCATCTTCATCATCTATTTTTGGGGCTTCATAAGGATTTATTTCTTGCTGATGCTTTACAATCTCTGGGTTTGGGTTGGTTTGGATGCATCGTTCTTCCTCAAGCCTTAAAATCCTTTCCATCATCATCATCATTAGCTTCCTGTCTTCTCTTATTTCTCTGAGGATCGTATGTAAAGTGTCTCTTTCCATTTTTAGGAAAATAAGTAAATAATATAAATTAACAATGTGAATCACAAACTTGTGGCACTCTTTCTCTGAATACTTAAACAATAACTTTTTTCTTTGGTACATTTAATTAGGTCTCTGACTACTGGTATTATTGTCCCTATCTTCATTAGCTGCTGCATATTATTTCCCCAATCTATGTAATCTGCATTTTTTAGTTTAGTTTTAGTTTGCCTACGTTTTCTTGGTTAGCTCTATGTATTAATTCTTTGAATGAGACATGTATTTTATTTAAAAAAATATTAAAGATTAGGAAAAAAAACATTATTCACTTTCCCTCTGTTCAACTGTTCTCCCGTGTCTGAAAAAAGAAAACTATACAAATGATTAGTGATATATATATATATATATATATATATATATATATATATATATATATATTAGCAGGTAGTACAAGTAATAGTATTGGACACATTTGGTTTTCATTATTTAGACAACTAACCCACTACTGTGCTGACAATCAAATTTGCTGACAAATTTATTTATATGGTCGCCAGTGAGCAAAATGAAATCAATAGGGCATGTGAAATAACCCATTGACCCCCAAACCACATATGATTGACTTAATTTTTGATAAAACAATTTAATTGATGATGAGTATTTATTATTTAATAACAAGTGATGCGTTCCTGACCTGAGTTTAAATATAGGAATTCAAATATTATTTTCACTAAGCATGAGGCTTTCATACACACAAAAATAATGTCAAAATTAATATTACACAAGAACTTTTATTTGTTGATATCATTTTTAATCTTGCTAGCATGAAAGAGTGTAAACCATTTAAGCATTTTGCCAACTGCATTTGGCTGCTTGGTGTACACAAAGTGTCTTCACCTGCTTTGAGGTTACTCTAGAAATTATTGTCATTAAAGCATATTGTCACACTGCATCGGACCACTTGACAGATAATTCCCAGTTTGAAGGTCTTTGCCCTGCTTTGAGGCTACTAAGAATACGGAGCGAACATTTAATATAAGTGCTAGCAAGCAATACTTTGAAATTTAAAACATTTAACATATCATATTGGATATTTTTAATTATAAGACTAAGATAACACTAGTTAATTTTGACACAGAAAAATATTTCATCTAATTTTATCCCTTGCTTTGATACTCTTACTACTTTTCTAACAATAACTTTCTTACTGTCATGAATGCATATAAACAAACATATAATATATATATATATATATACTGATATAGTACACGTATAATTAATTTATATATATGTTACTATCTTTTCTCCATGTGAATTTCAAACTCCTGCGAAGGAAATATTGGCAGCTCCCCAATCTAATGTTCTGCCAACTATATGGTCAGCTAAAACCAATTGCTGCCCTTCATCAAGTTGCAACAAAATATTGTAACCAACTCTGCAGCTGACCTGTTCTCTTCAAAAATCACTAACCAGACTCACTGATATATTTTTAATCAGTCTTTTATAAAATCATCTGAGGTGTTAACAACACTTTGATTAAAAACAGTTTTTATTTTTAGTTCTCTAATTCCCTTAAAAACATATACATGTTTCTACTTAGGGGATGTCTAATAGATAAAAAATTTGTTTAATTAAAAAAAAAATTTGAAAACAATATTGTGTTTTTTACATTTCACAATCAGAATAATAATAATAATAATACAATATTTATATTTATTCAGACCTTTTAAAAGTTTAATTTATAAACAATAAAATATTATTTTAAATCCAGAGTTATTTAACCCTTATTATATTTTATTTTAGGAAATATAGAAAAAAAAATCTACAAAAAATTATTCTGTGTTTATTTCTACTTTTCCTTTATTTTACATATACTATATTCACATACACTATATTCACATACACTATATTAGTGGGCTTATGGCCAGTTATAATGATCCAGATGAGATGGAGATTTAACGTAATCTGCACTCCAGGGCGCCACTAGGCGTTTGAACCTAGAAAATTTATATAGTAGGCAGATACGTAAGTTCAAAAAAAAAAAAATTTTTTTATTGGTTGATTCCAGTCATTAGCCCATTGTCACTAGCTCAGTGGAACAGCAGAGATTTATATTTTATAAATTCCTATCTAAGAATAATTTTTAAAAAAGAATAAAATAAGCCACTGCCACAAACATTTATTTACACACATATATATTTTAAAATTATTTTAGTATCAGTTTACATTTTAAAATTTAACTTACATTTTTAACTTTGATTTTAATTTACATTTTAATTTTTATAAATTTACATTTTAATTTTTATGCTATTATAAGTTCGCACAGATGGATTTATAAAAGTTTGTTTTATAAATGTTGAGTATAGATCGGTTACATAGATTACATGGTCAAAAACATTTCAAAGTAAACATAAACAATCAAAATATAAAGTCATTGATGGAAATGCAGAGGGAAATTTATAAGAAACCCAATAGCATTCATCATAAGATGCCACATTTACACCAATAACTTAAAAGACATCTGAAATAAATACATCTTAGATACTCACCGTAAGGTATCAGTATTTACCAAATGTATATATATTTTGATCAAATATGAAAACCAAAAACACAATTAACCGATAATGAATCCATGCAAGTGTCTATACCCAACTTAAATTTAATGCATTTTTATTTAGAGTGTCGAGTATGAATAGACTACATAGATTGCATTTGAAAAGAAAATATTTTATCTCTTATTTAACCTTAGGCCATAAATTCCGCAGTTAAACCAACATCAATCCATCTGATATATCAAAGTGTTCAATGTAATATTAATACAACAGCACCATTAGGTTAAGAGAAGAAATTGCCTCTCGTCAGATAGGAATATTACATCTATCTGATGATAAGAGCAATAAAAAAACTCCATAGGAAAGGAACTGCGGTCTCGTCTTATAATTCCTCCCATAGGCAAAACGAGTGTGTGCAGCATATAATAGCGATTCTGCCCATAGCGAATCTCATACTACATCTACTAATTACACCAATATATCCAATCCATTGACCTAATTCAACTATGAAACAAATAACCTAAGATTACCTCCCCTAATATAACTTTACAAATCTATATAGCCATTCACGCCCGACTTAAGTTTAACATTTATATAATTTAATTTAACGAAAAACAGAAATCATAATAAAAACTTAAAGAACAAAAAATAAATAAGTAAATAAATAAATGGAAATAATTTTACAAAAGAAATACATTGAATGAAATTACTTATTAAAAAATTAAGTTGCTCAGATAGGATTCTACTGCAATTATTTTAAATATGGAACAAGTTTTAGAATTAAAGTTCTTATTGTTTAGTATAATGTAGTTTTATAAATATATTTAAAGCTTAGAGTTCAAAAAGTTCTTACTATTTTAAATGTTCCTTTTTATCCATTGCTTGCCATTTGAACGTGAATTCCCATGCCGTCCTAAAAAGATTGGTATTCTATTGGCTGATTTATTTATTCATCTGGAGGTCATTTGCTTTGGCTGGTCCTCAATGTAGAAAATGATGTCATTTTTTTTTAACAAAACTGAAGGGATTGAAGAGTGCATCTTTTTAATCCCTTCTCCCACAACTCTGCACTAATACATTTCACCACTCTTAATAATAATATACTATGTAACTTAATAATAATATACTATGTAACAGTCAGAATCGTCTATCTCTCTAACACACTGCAGAATTCAAACCCAAACATGAAACTGAACATTCTAGGAAGGGTTGCCTTCTAGATATACTAAATTCGAATCTAAAGTCCAAATTTCACAGTGCCACCTACATGATAACACATTTGATGCTACTACTAGTATAACCTTTTACCAGGTGCCTGGGGTCAGGGAGAAACAAAAAGACTCTATACTGAAATAAATTTGGGTGGCTAATTAACGTCTATGGGTGTACAAAAGAAATGGAGAAAAATAGATATATAGACCGAGACAGTGATAGGAATCAATAAAATAAAATAAAAATTAGTTTTAAATGATTTCAAAATTTATTTATGTAAAAATATATATATAATGTCACTGTCTGCTTATATGAGACAGGGATGCGTATTAAATAATTGTTGGCATTATATTCCAATAAATGACAAAAGGTTTTAAACAAAATTATATATTCTATCCCTCGGGCTAATAGCATTATGATAATGTGCTTAAAGAAATGGGAACATGTGCGAGGTGCTTTGAGTAATTATAACAGTCTAATAAAATATTTGATATTACAGGTTATATAATGTTTATTGATTTCGAGAATGGCATGGACAAAAGCTTACTAAGCAATAAAGTGGGGATGTGATCAAGGCATTTATTTGATAATAATAATTAAAGCAGATGGGAGGTCAGTATTGCTAATAATGAATTTATTAAAGTTGGAGGGTGTGACACATTTAAGTCACGGATGCTTTGTAAAAATAAATATAAAATAAAGCAATAGTGAAATATTTGAAAGGACTACAGAGGGCAGCTCACCGCTAACCCATAGAAAAGTGTTGTCACGAACAGCCGAAACTTAGTGACTGGGTGACGACTGTGTTTAATTCCCAGGTGTGACATTTGAGTACACACTCTGCCTGGGAAATGCAGGAAATGAAGAGAGAATGGACTTGGCCTTGTAAAAATCCTTGGAAAAGCAAAACAAAGTGGTCCCAACAAACAATTCATTTACCAGCAATACTAAACTAATGTATATAAAACATACTAAATGGGATTTACTTGGATTAAGAGAAATTCCCAATCAAATTCCCAGAAATTCATTTAAAAGGGTCCGCACATTCTCGATGTCAATGATGAACTTTGTAATTAAAATAGGATGCAGTATTTAAAATAGGAAAATCCATGCTTGTGGGTTTGAAAAGAAAGCATAGGTTTATTTATGCAATCATGCATTTGGAAACACATTTAATCATTGCCCTCACACATACTCTCATATTAGGTTAGAATCAATAAAATGTAGATTTTAAACTATCTGATTATATATATATTAAAGAAGATTAGAATCGCCCTCGAACGAGTGATTTGTGAGATAATATAAATGGGAATTATTATAAATTTAAAATATGCCTTAATAGCGGTGACTTACTTCAACAAAGGGAATAATTCACTCGGTCAAAGACGATTCTGACACATTCTCATAATAAAATAAAAGAATGGTTTATAAATAGAAAATATTAACCCAAGGATAGAGAGCAAGATTGTTGATTATATTTGAACACATTAAAGAAGTACATAATAAAGTTATGTGAAATAAAAGAAAACAGTTTAAAATGGCTATAGCATGTTAGTTAGGAATCACAAGAGCTCTTGGATTAATTTAGGTTATCTTGGGAGATGCATTTGCAGGTAGATTGATGTTTGGCAGGTTTTACAACTCAGCAGCAAAATCTGGAATGTTCATATTTTTGGCAGCAGCAGCAGTTCCGGGGTTCCTTACGTGATAGCTTCCGATGGTCTAGAGCAGCAGATGGCCATTCCTAAGGGAAATAGCCTCCACGCCACCTCTACTCCGACATGTCAAGGTTAGCAATTTGTGTGGTAAACATGGTAAATTAATTTGGAGACAAAAACTTGGCTTCAAATATAAGTTCGCAGGCACATAGCTAAAATCTCAGGAAAATATATTTTGAAGAATATTTTACTAGAACATTTCATCAGCAAATGACCAGAAACATTTCATTAGAAAATAACTAGAATAATTTCAGGTAGAAACATTTCATCAGCAAATGACTAGAATGGAGAACAAAAGAAAACCCTTCCTTTTATAGTAGAATTGAACAATAGAACTGCCCTGGAGCATTACAAAAATATATCGGACTTATCAGCTGTAATTAAATCTATCCGAATGTCTAAAGGAATAACAAAATTTTAATTAATTTCTATTGTTAATTTTCTTGTTGACATTCGAATTACAGACTAGATTTAATTAAAATAACTTTTATTAATTAAAAGAAAACCTTAAGTGGACATCAGCTGTTTTCTTAGATAATAATTAAATAATTAAATTATTGTCCCTCATTTATTTTAACAGAAATATTTGGAAGGACTTTTATTAAATTAAAGAAAATGATTTTACTTTTTCAATTGCAATATTTGAATCTATCTACTAAATGAATATGAACTTTATTTTAAATCAGAAATATATTACGACTTTAATATATTTCTGTAAATAGATTCAAATAAAATAACTTTAATTAACAATTTATAATTTTGATATGAGTTTTAAAATGCATATCATAGTGTGTGCGCAATTACAACTTATATAACCTACTTTTTAAATAAATCTAAATTATGTGAACATATACATAATCCATAATATTTTATTTAATTGGGAAGGAATTATACTTATATATAATATGAGCATTGTACTCGTGGTTTAAAATTAGGCGGGATTTTCAGTATATAAGCATATTGCAGACACACTATGATAGATTGGGGCTCAAACTAAGGTATGAGGGTAGGAAATAGGTGAGAAAAGGTGAAATGAAGATCTGCAAAGCCCCTTACCATGATCAAAACACTATTTAAAACACACAGAGTTTACTGCACTGCTCTACAACAAAGATGGCTTCCTTTCTCCAAACTTTTCACAGCTATATATACTACTGTATTTGATGCCTTCAGGCTAGCGCTTCTTTCATTATCAATGTCACAAAATCTACTGGTTGTTTTTAGATACATTCCTTCAATAAGGCTTTCAAACTCATCAACTTGAATTCATTTTCTAATTAGAAAATGAATTCTTCAAATCAGAAAATGATTTTAATTAGGAAATGCTTATCTTTTTTTCTAATTAATAAAACTTTAACTATTGTTTTTGGAAAGAGAAAATCTGAAAGCTTATCGAACGAATGTAGCTTTTAATCAATAAAACTTTAACAATTATTTAAAAATAAAATCAAACATTCCCGATGCAATGAAACTTTTAAACAATTATATATATTTAAATATTTACAAATATATACACACATTCCACGCAGTTATAATATATAAATTCATGAATAATTCTATCATGAATTTATTAATAGAATTGATCAATTTAAATCTGAAACTAATTAATTTTAATATGCATTTATGAAATAAGTTATTCTTCATGGACATTAGCTTGGATTGAATGTATAAAGTCCCACTGCATCGGAAATTTAAGGTTAGTACTACAGTTTGAAGAGGGCTTATGGCTAGATGTCACGAAAGCTAGGATCGAACTCAGATCTGACTGCTTCATTTCTTTTCACTTCAAAAAAAAAACAATGAAAAAAAAATCTCTTTACTTATCATTCGCATAAGTGTACTTGACTAATTGGTAGACTCTGGGAGAAAAACTTGAGTGTGAATAAATATCATCTGTACAAACTACAAATGGTCTCATTGCGATCATTTTTTATATATTATCTAGCTTATATAAATAGGTCCATTGATCAAGTCTCATTTTCCCTATGGTCATGTCAGTCAGTCGTCTGTGTATATATATATATATATATCTGTCATTTAATGTTTGTCCTATTGTTTCCCTGGATCAGGTGGTCCATATGAGTTGAACTTTTGATGGTGGTCGTAGTCTTAGCCTTTTCTGGTTGGCATCAAGTTTCCATAGTCTAGTAATTCTATGGCCTTTTCTGCGACTGAATGCACACAAAAAAATTGTTTAACATTATCTAAATGAGTGAGGGGGTTCCCTCCTGGGTCTTCTTTAAAAAATTGAGTCTGTATGGAGGATCCAGGAAATGGCATCTGTGAATTCCTCATACTAAGTTGAGGATTCATTATCTGTCCCATTTCTACTTTTGATTTTATTTTACTGGTGGTCTGAACATCTTTTTTCTTTTCTGTATTTATATCAGCTTCTTCAACCATTTCTTGATTTGACTCATTTTCTCCACTGTCATCTTCTTTACTGTCATCTTCTTTTGGTGTGGTCTGATCATCTTCATCATCAATTTTTGGGGCTTCATAAGGATTTATTTCTTGCTGATGCTTTACAATCTCTGGGTTTGGGTTGGTTTGGATGCCTCATTCTTCCTCAAGCCTTAAAATCCTTTCCATAATCATCATCATCATTAGCTTCCTGTCTTCTCTCATTTCTCTGAGGATCATATGTAAAGTGTCGTCTTTGCATTTTTGAAAATACGTAAATAATATAAATTAACAATGTGAATCACAAACTTGTGGCACCCTTTCTCTGAATACTTAAACAATAACTTTTTTCTTTGGTACATTTAATTAGGTCTCTGACTACTGGTCTCATTGTCCCTATCTTCATTAGATGCTGCATATTATTTCCCCAATCTATGTAATCTGCCTTTTTTAGTTTAGTTTTAGTTTGCCTACATTTTCTTGGTTAGCTCTTTCTATTAATTCTTTGAATGAGACATGTATTTTATTTAACAAATATCAAAGATAAGGAAAAAAACATTATTCACTTTCCCTCTGTTCAATTGTTCTCCCGTGTCTGAAAAAAGAAAACTATACAAATGATTAGTGATATACAAATATATATATATATTAGCAGGTAGTACAAGTAATTGTATTGGACACATTTGGTTTTCATTATTTAGACAACTGACCCACTACTGTGCTGACAATCAAATTTGCTGACAAATTTATTTATATGGGCACCAATGAGCAAAATGAGATCAATAGGGCATGTGAAATAACCCATTGACCCCCAAACCACAAATGATTGACTTAATTTTTGATAAAACAATTTAATTGATGATGAGTATTTATTATTTAATAACAACTGACGCATTCCTGACCTGAGTTTAAATATAGAAATTCAAATATTATTTTCAATAAGCATGAGGATTTCATACACACAAAAAAATGTCAAAATTAATATTACACAAGAACTTTTATTTGTTGATATCATTTTTAATCTTGCTAGCATGAAAGCATGTAAACCATTTAAGCATTTTGCCAACTGCATCTGGCTGCTCGGGGTACACAAAGGGTCTTCACCTGCTTTGAGGTTACTCTAGAAATTTTTGTCATTAAAGCATATTGTCACACCACATCAGACTGCTTGACAGCTAATTCCCAGTTTGAATGTCTTTGCCTGCTTTGAGGCTACTAAGAATACAGAGCGAACATTTAATATAAGTGCCAGCAAGCAATACTTTGAAATTTAAAACATTTAACATATCATATTGGATATTTTTAATTATAAGACTAAGATAACACTAGTTAATTTTGAAACAGAAAAATATTTCATCTAATTTTACCCCTTGCTTTGATACTCTTACTACTTTTTTAACAATTACTTTCTTACTGTCACGAACATGTATAAACAAACATATAATATATATACTGATATAGTACACATATAATTAATTTTTATATATATGTTACTATCTTATTACTTTTCTTTAAACAATTATTTTGACTAACGAATCTTTTCTGAATGAATATTTAAAAAATAGTCTTGAAATCATTTTTAAGTATAAGAAAAAAATTTACAAAATGACATTTTAATTTATTAAAATCATTTCAGTTATGCGTTATAAATCACAAAACTTTTTTTCAAATATATATAGCATTCTACAAAAATATCCCTCTCTACAGAAACATTTAATTTATCAAGATCTCAATTGACTGAGTAACTAAGATCATAATTACTGTCTACAGGAGGTTTATTAAATCGAGGCCCCATGTTGGGCACCAAAAACATAACCATGTACCAGTGAAAAAATCCACCACCTAAACTGCAAGTCAGATCCAAACTCAGCTGAACCAAACTGAATTCAAAACCAACTCAACAGCTCAGATTAGTAGAAATCTAAATTGACGGCACAGTGCTATGTTCCAAGAAACTAGCTCAATGGTTGGTGAGGATCAGAGACCCCTGAACTGACATTAATATCTGATAATAAACTAACTAAAATAATTTTAAATCGAATCATATGTATATGTTTGGGTTGCCAACACCGACAGCGAGTATTAACATTAAAATAATTATGAAGGAATTAAGCACTAAGAAACCAAGTGTGTTTAGAAAATATTTAATAATAATAATTTGTTTTGTTTGAATTTTAAATAATGATTACATTAATTACCTCTAGTCTTTAACAGAATTTATAATAATAATAATAAGAGGGGTGGTCCTTGTTATATGCCAACAAGTATTATGCAATATTTAAAAGTCTATGTCTATTCTCCGCCCCACAAGAAATAAAAGGCAGATAAAGGTATTCATTAGTAAAGAAATTTATTACTCTAATTTTATACGAAAGAATGTGATATTTATTTTCACGTTCGCAAATCCATTCATAAAGAGCAAGATACGTATTTTAGGGCTAAACTTTAATCTTTATTAGAAAACTTATTTTGAGATATAACGGAGAATTTGTTGGACTTTAATTTAAATCACTTCATCATGAATTATGAGCATCAGAGTGGGCTTTACTGGAACAGAGAGATAACGGTGCTGACGAATTACAAGCTATAAAGTGAAATTGAAAGACGATGGCTAGTCGGTAATCAAAGTCCTATGGCAGCTTGCATCTGACAAGTCTTATGCCCTTTGACTAATATGAACAGGAGAGGAAATGCTTTCTTCCTCGATAATTTAAAATAACAGAAATATTATCACTGACCAGCCTAATGGAGTGGAAGATTGCCCTATGTCAGCAACGTTCGAAGATGATAACATAATAATCATCATTTGAATACTAAAACCCATATAGAATGCTCTACGTGATGACTTGATCAATTAATTTAGGTCAAACAAGCTTTTAACAAAAACTATTTTAAAGTATATGCAAATCATATTAATTATGCCCCAATCATTGTGCCCTTCCTGAATCTAAATAGCAATTAACTGAAATTTGAATTAGAGTATATTTAGTTGATTCCTTTATCAACCTTTTTGCAGAAAACTTTTTAAGATTATATATATGAATAAATACATATTGGTAAACACGAGAAAATAGCTGGGGCATAGATTGGAAGTGGAGCTAATAATTTATTATTAGATAATTATAAAAATAGTAAACATGTAATAATTTCTTTTGACTCAATGATTGATAGAACTTATAAATTTCGTTCCAATGGGCGAGAACTACTATTAGAATTAATATTATATTTTCTATGTAAGGCAAATAGAACAAAAGAGTTTATCGAGTCGAAAGATTATTGGCATATAATTAAAGTAACAACATTAATAAATTACACAAATATATATATAATATAATAAATGAACCACCAAGTAAGAAAAGAGAAAGTGAAAAACTAGAAGTTGAGAGAATTACGATATAATAGCATAAATAAAAATAAGTTTACTCAGAGATTATTACTCAGAGATTATGACATTTATAGAATGAAAAGAGCTCTTAAAGGGAGTGTAAAGTAAAGTTCGGAACTGGCCAGAAAGTTTAAGGTTCATTATGAAAATATATTACCCATTTCTTCCAGGCTGGATCCTTAGGTTACATGTCCGAGTTGGTAAAAAAACATAGGCATGCATTTAGTCGATTACTGGAACAGCATTTTAGTGACTTTTCATAATTTTAGCAGCATGATTGGTTCAGAAAAGATTCAGCAGCTCCATTAAAGATTTTCAGGGGACTTCAGGAACCGATAGCCAGATTCCTGATGTTTAGCCCTTTACCATGATCAAAACACTATTTAAAACACACAGAGTTTACTGCACTTCTCTACAACAAAGATGGCTTCCTTTCTCCAAACTTTTTAGAGCTATATATACTACTGTATTTGATGCCTTCGGGCTAGCGCTTCTTTCATTATCAATGTCACAAAATCTACTTTTTTTAGATACATTCCTTCGATAATTCTTTCAAACTGGTTAACTTGAATTCATTTTCTAATTAGAAAATGAATTCTTCAAATCAGAAAATGATTTTAATTAGGAAATCCTTATGTTTTTTTCTAATTAATGAAACTTTAACTATTGTTTTTGGAAAGGGAAAATCTGAAAGCTTATCGAAAGAATGTAGCTTTTAATCAATAAAACTTTAACAATTATTTAAAAATAAAATCAAACATTCCCGATGCAATGAAACTTTTAAACAATTATATATATTTAAATATTTACAAATATATACGCACAATCCATGCAGTTATAATATATAAATTCATAAATAATTCTATCATGAATTTATTAATAGAATTGGTCAATTTAAATCTGAAACTAATTAATTTTAATATGCATTTATGAAATAAGTTATTTTTCATGGAAATTAGCGTGGATTGAACGTATAAAGTCCCACTGCATTGGAAATTTAAGGTTAGTACTAGGGTTTGAAGTGGGCTTATGGCTAGATGTCATGAAGCTAGGATCAAACTCAGATCCGACTGCTTCACTATACAGTAGTGTCATTAAGTGCAAGCCAAAGTAATCAATGGATGCCAGTGCTCTCAGATCCAAGGTTCCTCACTGATGAAGACCACATGCCAGAAACTAGTCTGAGGATATTGGATGAGTAGGCACTAGATAGGGATTTTATGCACAAGCCTTCTGGTATCCAATGATTACTCTGGCTTGTACTAAGTGGCACTACTATATGTAGTGTTTTGCCTGTTTTAATAACAGTTGGAGAAAATATAAGAAATGGTGATTATGTGATGTTTACTGAATTACTTGCCCTTAGAGCTTATCCATATATAAACAGATTTGTAGGTGAATTAATTTATGTCCAATTCATTTGTCAATTAAAATACCAGGCAAATAAAAGAATCAAACCCTAAATTAAGCCTGGTAATTAAGGCTTATATATGGATAAGCTCTAAGGACTATTAATTCACTTATTTTTTTAAAACTTTTACTTATGGATTAGTGCACACAAATTCTTTATATTTAAAATTAAACATCATGTGTGTGAAGATTAATTTTCTTCTGAATACTTCAAGTTAATATCCTAAAATTAAAAAAATTCTATAGTTCTGAAACAAAGTCAACCCTCTTTAATAATTATATAGATCTGAGACAAAATTTTTAGAATACCTAGAAATTCACCTGGTGTCAGATTTGTGTAATTATTCAAGTGAGCAGGACTGTTTTCAATGTATTGAAGGTTTTTTTTTTTAATTGTGGATATTAGTTGGAATAATACAAAAAAGTAAAGGATAATAAATGTATGAGTACACTTATTCAAGTTTTGCATTATTAATATCATTAACACAGGCTATACCCAAAAAATGGTTTGAGGCAAAAGATAATATAGTACTATTCCTTGTGATGCTTATTAATTGTAGAAGCTTGGTATATATGATTCTAGAGCAGGGGAAATTTCTCTTAGATTATAATATATTAATAAGTTACAGTTCTATAATTCATTCACAAAAAATATCTGCATATAATACGAATGTGTGATACTACCTATTTTCAGTATAATGCAAGATTATTAATATTAGATATGAAAGTTTAGATAAAAAATTAAATGATTTGATAATGATATAAGATTTCACTTACAAACTATGTCTATTGATAATGAAAGTAAAGAATAGATCTGAATGAAAACTCTTTGCTTCATATTAAATTATTGTCTGAATATTATTTTATTCTTTAACATTTGAAATTATAAATATCAGTTTAATTGCCTCTTATTACCAGGAAGCTGTAAAGTCACTAGCCAAGGCACTAGTTGGTGGCCAAAAGCATGCTAAGAATCTTCAGATTATGAACTCAGGTGGCTAATACTCAATAGGGCATCATTGGACTCTATGAAATTAGCAGAAAAGATGAGACAATTGAATTAACAAGTGGATATATATTATACAACAAAGATACAAACATTGGAAGTAGAAGAGGGATGGGATTCATTGTAAATAAAAAATAAAAAATGATCTTGTGGAGATTGATGATATATCAGACAGAGTGGGAAGATTAATTATTAAATTTAATGGCATCAACAAGAAATTGGGAATGCCATCATCAGATTTTCAATTGTATGGATGGCTGTAGAGTTGGAAAATAAAGTTGATTGAAGCCTGCCCATTAAAGTTAAAAGATTTTCTTTCTTAATATACACTGAGCAATGATTATATGCATGTGTAGGAGATGATGACCTGCACCAACTAATGAGTGCTGGTTCAGCATCAAATACATATATAGGAGATCATTTATCTTTTTTCACATATGTGTTGTCATATGAGATAGAATGGATAGCTGAAGGGAGCTTGAAAATCTGTGTTTCAATCCATTATATTACTTTTAAACTCCAATATATGAATTATGCTTGTATTTCAAAAATATTACACATTTAGCTTGTATCTTGCCCATTCATCTTCTGTGGTATTTGTATGGACAA
Organism: Epiperipatus broadwayi; assembly: GCA_028023455.1. Taxonomy (NCBI): domain Eukaryota; kingdom Metazoa; phylum Onychophora; class Udeonychophora; order Euonychophora; family Peripatidae; genus Epiperipatus; species Epiperipatus broadwayi. The sequence goes on from JAQFVV010014371.1 coordinate 29,534, forward strand.
GTTCCTATACATGAGGGGTCAGAGTGACTTAAGGTCAACATGGACATGACAATGATATAGGCATCAATAAGGGATTTGGGCATACCATCATCAGATTTTCAGTAGTATGGATGACTGAAGAGTTGGAGAATGGAGTTAATTCAAACCTGTCTATTAAAGTGTAAAGATTTGCTATCTTAATATAAACTGAGCACTGATTATATATGTGTGTGTGGAAATAGATGATTTGGACTAACTGATGAGTATTGTATATATGTATGAGAGATGATAATTCGGACCAACTGACATGTGTTGTCATGTGTATCAGTAATACAAGAAAGTGTGGATGGTTGAAGTAGCTTGAAAGTTTGAGTTCAAATCCCCTATATTTATAGGTAAATGTTAAAAAATTAATGTTCAATGCATTTTCTCAAAAGAAGAAAAAAAAGATTGATATTGATGAGTTATGAAAAATTAATAACTATAAATACCTTCATCTGTCAAATTATCACTGCAGATGAAAACATAATGGATCAAATTAATCATATAATTAAACTAAGTTTGAGTGCTTCTGGTAGAAATAACTTAATACTGAAAGGAAATATGCTGTGTTTTAAAAAGTTTTTATTACCAGTTCTTACTTATGATTTGAGACTTGCACACTTAACAGAAAAGAAATATAGAGACTTCAGACCACTTATTCAAGTATGTTATGGAATGATGTATATTAGAAATAACAAGAAGAGATCAGAAGTGAGATACATGAGTGAAAACACAAACAGATGTTATTAACAGAGGCTGAAGTGAAATTAGACTGGACATATTGCTAGAACAGATGCTAATAGATGGACAGTTGAAATCTTAAACCGGATTCCAAGAGATTCTAGAAGACATAGAAAGAGACCACATCTGGGATAGATGAATAAAATAAAGAAGTGTTCTGGAATTCTTTGGATAAGAGAGGCCAAAGATAAAGAAACTGAATTAACTTGGAGAGATCTTCATTCTGCCATAGATCAATAATGATTGGAAATAATAATGTTGATGATGATGAATTGAAAATTATATTATGGAAGAAATAGAAGTACAACTTTTTTAATAATAGATATAATGTATCTTTAACTAAGTAGTATATTTTTAAATCAAATATATGTTTATAAATATTTCAGAATTAGATTTTTTTTTTCATATGTCATAGCATCGGCCGGGACGCGAACCCACACCCGTTTGCAACCAACTACTTGCTTGCAAGGCGGGTGCGATGACCTCTCGGCTAAGATGAGTATGTTTTCTTAGCTTATTATTGTATGTTTTGCTAATTTCTTTTACATATATACCATTTAATAAAAGAGATTTTTATTTTAAAATGGGTTAATGAATCTTTTTTTTTGTTATCTGAGATGTCATATTTTATATAAATTTAGTTAGACATATGTAATGTTTACATCGAGTTGATGAATCTTCCAGATTTAAATACTTATCAAATTATGAATGATATTAATAGGGATTATCTAAAAATTCTGAATTAATGTTAATATATGCATTTATTTACAAGAATATATAAGAGTAAATAATCTTAAATATTATTTTCTAAAATGGGTTGTTTTTTTTTATAATCTAAAAAAGTTCATAAATAATTGTTGTTAAATTTAAACCAACATCTAAGTTACACATACTTAAAATGTTATCTTTTTATTAAGAGGTTATGCTTGAAGCATAACAATATAGAAGATATTTTTCAATAATAGTTAGCTTCATATTATTTTTTAAATTTTACATCAATAAGTTTGATAGCATTCACCAAATCAAGCTCTTTATATTCTGAAATATATACTTTGCATGGATTTCAACTCAGGTTGCAATTATGACAGTTGATAAGTTGACACTGCATCATGTGACCTTTCAACATATCTAATATTATATTTCACTTAATTTTGTATTTTTTTTCTTTTTATTTCTTAATTCAAAATATAATTTGTCTTGTCACTAAGGATTCTTATACTTTGATCTCTTTCTTGAAATCTATTTCCTATAGCACTGAAAAGATTCCATTTACTATTATCCCTAAAAAACAACTGTCATATTATTGAAATATTGATGAGAAATAATAAATAGTGTGCATATATATATACAAATATTATTTATAACAACTCAGATCTGTCCCTTTTCTGATTTTTTTCTGCATAGCCCCTTACCTATATATAAAGCTGAAAAACTTTTAATATCTTTTAACTGCGAAAATATTCGTATCTACATATACACACACAAGTATTTTCTCGGTTTATTTAAGCTTTTTAAAAAATGACTTCAGATTGCTGAAAATAGGACTTTTTGAGAGAAATGGTAGCATTCTAAGATCTACAATGCCTATATTCTGGGTTTGCACGCGGCTAAAACTTTAAAAAAATAAACAAGTTTGCGGTTTTTATTTTAGATAACTAATTCATAACTAACTCAATTAATTGTCTAATATTGGTCAGGAAATAGATATTAGCTCTCGACGAAAAGCAACAGTTGTTTTGCCTTATTTTACGGTCTAAAATGTTTATAATTTTATCGGATTAATATCAGATTGTAAAGCAACAGATTGGGCTTAAATTTTCTAGCATATTCGGTAGTTTACAAAAATTAGAAATAAATTAGCGATATTTAATAAAGTATTAAAAAAGGAATACTTCTGAAGTATAATTATCTCAAAATGCAGTAAATTCTTTTACTTAATTCTTAAAATTCTTAATTCTTGAACTGTTAATTAATAATACTTCAGTATCTGAAAACGATAAGGCATAAACAAAGTGTATAAAACAAAAATATTTTTAGTTCCTGAATTTAACAATTGAATCTTAGTAAGATGAAAAGCAAAAAACGTAAATGTAATTCTGATAATAATGTAAACATTTTTTTAAAAAAATTGAAGTTAGTAATAAATGATATTGCAATATTATGTAGTTAAAAGGTTTATTTATGGTTTTGATATAAAATAAAGATGGTCAATAATTTGTGTTATGAGATTTATAAGCAATAAAATACTATCACTAATGATGACTAGAGAGTTCTCAGCTTTGCACTTGAAATCTAAATGAGGATAACTTACCTCATTATGTAACTTAACTCAGCAGAATGATAGACTCAAGAACTGAAAATTTATTGGTCAAAACTTAAGGTGTCATTTCTGGTGATTCTTTGAGAGTTGGGAATGATGTTAGTTTATTTGTATTTACATATTGGACTTTTTCCATCATTTGTTGAATTATTTTTTTTCTCATAAAACTACATTCAACTATTAATAATGTATCGCAGTGGCCATGCAAGCAAGTACTTGGTTGCAGACGGTTGTGGGTTCGCGTCCCGGCCGACGCCATGACATATGAAAAAAAAAAAAACTATTAATAATAGCACTCAGCATAGTATGGAACATATTTTGAGTGGTCATTGGCTTGACCAATGGTAGCTGATATGAGAATTGAACTGATCTATAAGCTTGTGAATCCTGAGCTTAAGGTGTTAATCTAACCAACTAAACTAGACAACGGCTAGTAGAAATGTATATAATTATTTATGATATCCACATTGTTTCTTCTATATTTTTTAGGAATAAGGATAATAACAATGACAAATAATCTCATAAGTTACCTTAATGGGATAATCTGTGGTAGTCTAACTTTGCCTTTATGAAAAAAATGGAGAATTGAGATCTTTATAGATAAGCATAAAAATTTTTTACTAACTGTTACTTTTGACAGAATAACCCTAACAAGTTAATGCCTTATCTTCAACTTAGTATTCATAAATATATAAATCATTGATTCAACTTCATACTATATGTCACTAGTTAACTCAGGAACTCTACAGACATAAAATGAAAAATGTGGATGATTTAGTCTGCAAGTTATGTAAGGAAGGCATGGAAAATATTAGACATCTACTAATTAAATGTAAATGCTTACAAGCAGAAAGTGTACAAATAGTGAAGTTGTGGAAGAATAAATATAAACAAAGTGATTACACCTGGGTCTCATTTTATGCAGTAGATAGGTTCCACAGAAAACCCGCATTAAAAAAAATTGCACAAAAATAGACTTAATTTACCTTGAAAAATGGAGGATAGGGGTTGTAATTTTCAGAATTCGCATAAAAGCAAAGCAAGAAAAAAAAAATACTTTAAAATTCGCCTTAAAAAAATAAGCAAATAAAGTATGACTAATAAAAAATTTCAAATATTTGAAAAATATTAATACAAGACAAACTTTTTTTACTTTTTTTATTGCTACAGTATTTAATTTTACATTTTTCATACATATTTTAATCATTACCACTAGTGTTCATTTGTAAACTGGTAAAAAATCAGATTCAATGTGGTGTAATGTGATGTATTGTGGCTTCTCCTTAAACGAAGTCAAGAATCTCTCAGCAATTATGCACAGAGAAACCTGTTAAGCCACTTTATTTTTATTCATGATGTGATGTACAACTAGCGCCATTTTCAGTCTTGTGCTGTGTTAATAGTTCTCTATATTAAAAAAATAAGATCTCAATCAAAACATTATCATTAGAAAGATTATTTTCAGTTTATAAAATCTTCATTTCTTATTTTAAAAATCTAAAAGATTATTTATTTCTGTTATATATAACATAATACATTTTAAAAGTTTAAATTTTTTGAATATTTATTGCGATATTTTTATATGTAAGTATACATCTATTATTATTATTTACTTATTAGTATGAATAGGTTATTTACATAGAAGCTAAGTTCTAAATACAGCTTTAGGCCATATTCACTTTAGCTGCTAAGTAACATTATATTTTTGAAAAAAAAAAAGTATTTCAAGTGAAAATAAGTTATTAATAATTTAAATTTCTTGATATCTAATAAATATAGTGAAATATGAAAGATATTAAGAAAAAATATGAATCGCATAACTTCAAAATCGCATTAAAATAATCGGCATAAAATGAGACCCAGGTGTATACAGAAAGTGGATTCTTGTTTTTTATGCTGGATTTGGAAAAGAAAAAGAAGATCTAGATATAAAGGTTATAAAGTGGATAAAAATGATGTTGTAGGGATGGAGCACAATGGAGGAGATTATGGAAAAACTTATGGTAGAAAGAGAAGGTAAGTGGCTAACAGGTTTCTCTGAACATAATGGGTGAGAGATTCCTGATTTCAATAAAGGAGAAGCCATAGTGCAACACATTGCATCAGTTATAAAATAGAAAAGATGACTTGAAATATTGTTTTACCTAATAATCTGTATATTGACAGCTGAATTTATGTCAAAAGTATAAATAAAGTTTCTGAAAACATTTAAAAATTTGTCTAGATGATGGAAATAGTAACTTTATAGCAACTATCTAATAGCAGTAATAGCAACAGCAGCTTCAGTAGCAGTAGTAGTGGTGGTAGTGTTATGTTTATTCCTAATAGTAAGAATAATAGTAGATTAATGCATATGTTTTACAACATAAATTCAGATAACTTTACTTCAACAATAATAAAATGTGATTATGTGTTGATATCAAGTGAGTACCATCTCAAATGTCACATGATTAAGTTTGTATATAATAATGGATAAGACTAAATTATTACTTTGTAAATGTAATTTAGCAAGATACAGTGCTTTAAGTATTTTGTATGGCAACTGTTACTATTGGATGAAATACTGCAGCTCCAGCAGGAATGTTTTATAAATTCAGTGTTGAATCTAATTGATTCTTTAATTCATAACCAGAACAAAACAGTCTTGGTAATTCCTCATATAGTAATACCAGTAAGAGCATATTTTACAAGTTCCTCATTTATTTTGAATTATATTGCATGAAGATTTTACTTAAAATTTTGTAAAATTTATTGTTTTGTTTCTAAATGTCATTACAACCTATAGAAAAATCTAGACTTAAACTTCAGAAGTGGATCACACTAGTATTCAATTCTTCCTTACTGAAGGTCTTTCATTAACTTTGGCCTTGGTTATCTTTTTATCCAAGTATTTCAGCAATTAACTCATAGATTACTCTCAGCAAAAGCCGGTTGACTATTTTGTTGCTTCACTATTATACTGTTCTGAAGTTCCTTAAAAATAATGAATTTTTTTACTGTTTTTTTTTTTAATTTAATTAATTTCAAAGCCAATTTGCTCTTTAAGAAATCATTTAATTCATATTATTGATTCTTATAATTAATACTTTCTTTATATCTAATATAAAAAAGATGTGGCTTTACTACTCAGTCATTCATAAAAGGTTTGAGCATCAGATCTTTGACCATCAGAATCGATCCATAAAACCTCCTAATCACAAGTCAGATGCTTTATCAATAGTTCCAAACAATGTGGAATACATAAACTATATATATATATATATATATATATATATATATATATATATATGATATATATATATATATATATATATATATCATCATTATCAACCATTATCAATCCACTGCAGGATGAAAGTCTCTCCAAGTTTAATCCATCTTCTCCGATCTTCAGTTTCTCTTCTCCACATCATCCCTGCACACTTTCTTATTTCATCCATCCATCTCACATGTGGTCTCTTTCTGGGTCTTTTACAATCTCTTGGAATCCAGTTTAAAATTTCAATTGTCCATCTATTATCATCTCTTCTAGCAATATGTCCAATATATATATATATATACACACCTTATACATCTCTATACTGAGTTAATCTCTTTATTTAATGTAAATACAATATAATTTGTAATTAAATGTTTGTGCAATAATCATGTATTTATATATTAGAATTCTTAATAAAATTTAAGCTTTAAAATATCTCATATAATATATCAATAAAATAATAGTTTATTGCTTGGGAATTTCTAAAAAAATTTAACTACTGGAAGGAATGGGTAGGGAGCTTTAATCCATGAACTTTAAATTGCAGATCTTTTTATTTTTTACTACATTAACTTATTAACAGTTCTGACAGTTTTCATGACTTTACTTTTAAAACTAGTGTGTAAGTCTGCCACTTTAAATCACTTTTCCATGGCTGCCTTAACTAATATTATTATGATGTAATTTTTGAAATATTAAAACTTCAAACTAAAGAATATTGATTTATTAATTCAAGAAAAATCTGAAGAGGTCAGTATTTTTTAGACAATCAGAAATTATCATTGCATATTTAGTTTATTGTCAATGATGAGTTGGCTAGGTATACCACTGTATTATTTATTGGTGGAATATTAATTATTTAAATTAGGTATTTATATATTCTATTTATATTTACATATTCTATTTATTCAGTAGTTGGATGCTATTTTCTTTTTTATTGATGAAGAAAAGGATAATATAGAATATTATTATAATTGTATAATAATTGTTAAGACCAAAAAAATACACATTATATACTTTGATTTTATTCATATATATTTCATTTCTAAAAATAGAAAGTAATAAATTTGACTATAATGTTAATAAAGAAAAATATGGCAGTAAGGTGACCACATCTTTTGACCCTGATTACTTACCATTTTATCTGTCATTACCATGCTATGTTGGCTCTTTTGAAATAATCTAAAAACTACAACAAAATTTTAATATTTTAAAGCACAATTTGACAGATATTTATATATTTACTTTTATGAATTCATATTTTAACAATAAATTTCAATCAAAAAAGATTTTATTGATTTTTTAAAGATTCTTGTCAAATGATATAAATAATTGTTGTTCTCTTTACAAACTCATTTTTCATTATTTTCAGAGTTCAACTATAATTTTTTTAGATTGTTTTTCATTTGCAAACTTGAATTTGTGAGAAATTAAGAACAATTTATTGGCTTTTAGTATAGATTAAATATTCTATATTGAAATCAAATGTTGAATATTGACAAAAACTGCCAGCAAGGATAGCAATAGAAAATTTCAATCTGTTAATGAGTTAATTTATAATGGATTTTAAAATTATCCAATTGTAGTATACATGGTCAAAGATATTGAAAATCAGGTGTCAACACTTTATCTTTCTCATTTAGATGTTAAGATAATAGCAATAACTTTTTTGACAATATAATATTTTTCCAGAATCTATATAATATTCAAATTGTTATAAATATCCTGAATAGTTTTCAAAGAGAAACAGAATCCTCTACACAATTGTTAAAATCTGCAGCTTGGCAATTAGCTACAGATGGAAAGATACCATCTGAATACCAGGCATCTCCATCATTGTTTTTAAGAACCCTAGTTTATATGTCAAAAATAACTATGAATCAATACTTAAACAAGATAATAATTAATATAATCAATAAAAAAAATTAAATCCTCATTAATTTAGCTTTATGAAATTACTAAAACAAGAATTTTTAATGCCATTGCTTCAGGAATCTTAGATTATTATGCATCGTGGATGAGTGTTTTCAATATGACAATAAGTAAATTGAATCAAGTAGCAAATAACTATATTTGGGTAGATCTTCATACCCATTGGCAGTTTTAATAGTACAATTACCAATTAGTCATGGAGGCTTTAATCTTATTGGTCCAAAATTATATGTTCTATATATAATAGTATAAACATAAATTAATATAATACAAGACAAAAGTTTTAGTCCACCATTACCAGATACTAATTTCATTAATAAAATTTGAAAAATACAGAAGATCATTTTATGGTGTTTGACTTATAACATATAAAGACTTGCAGGATGACTTCAATTTAAATAGCTTGATTAACATTAAATACAATGATTTAAAAAACTAATAAACAATGTTTAGTACATTTGGACAAAAGTATTAGTGATTAAGGTTACCAAGAACTTTGCAAAATATATGCTCCACTAACATATATCAAATTCTGCTTCAACTTTTTAAATGACTTCCTACCAAAGAAGGTTCATTTAAATGGTTGACTAAAAATTAATTTAGGGCCTTCAAGTATTTTTTTATAACATGAAAGAAGAAACCCTCTTTCACTAAACTCTTAGAATCAAAATTATTTCATGTTCCATACATAAATTTAATAAGGGAAATAACAAACAATATTAAAAGATTTAATCCACATGATGCCATGGTTTTGCTACATGCTCTGAAAACTACATGAATAATAAGGTATGAAATGATTTTTGATAATAAAAAATATAATTAGTTTTAAAAAAACTTGAAAATGATTGGAATTGTATCAGATACACTCCCAAAAAATAATGGAAAAAATTTGGTCAAGCATTGGTCTGTCTATATGTAAATTATGAAAATTATATAAAAATCAAGAAAAGTATTATTTAATTAAAGAAAAAACTTACAAAATAATATATAAATAAATGTGAAGATCTGTAATTTAAAATTTATATGTATATAATTATTGTAAAAATTAAATACTGCCTAATGCTATGCTAGTAATTATAAATAAAATAGAAATTCATATAACATTACAATACTAGGCAAAAAAAAAACTACATTTTAATAAAATTCTTCCACAACCCTGGTTTTATTCATTAACAAATAGACCTTCTCAAGTGAAATTCAACTAAACATACCATATATATATTGAAACAGACAGATCGGTTCTTCGATCTGTCT